>APFE030189432.1:48857-87304 GCA_000404065.3 Pinus taeda
GCGGGTCACAGGGGGTGTGGTAGCCCCTCCTGTCCGAGGGGTTTGAGAGGGGCAGGTAGTCCCCCTCTACGAGGTCTGGGGCAGCACCCTGGGAAAATTATTTTTGGACCCTATGTTAGGTTAGGCAGACTTACCTATGGTTTTCGATCCATGGTTTTGGACGCGATGGTTTTCGATCCATGGTATTGGATGCTTTGGCATATATAAATATGTATTGTAACATTGAAAGGAATAAAAAATGAAAAATCAAGCTGGTAGTCCCGATTTCAGGGTCCAGGGGAAAATCTTTGTGTATATGTGTTTTATGCGTTATAATCTTGCATTATTTATTTTCTATTCTTCGAATTCGTATGCAAGTAATTTTTGTATAGAGTTAAAACATACATTTGGTATCGGAGTTGTTTTGGCTTCAAGGAAATGCGTTTGTTGCTGAGGGGTTTCACTCGAGCATGTGGTAGACCCTATTCAGTGGGAGATCTGCGGGATCGATTTTGGTGGTGAAAAAGGATGGCGAACAGTGGAAATATAAAGATCGATAAATTTAATGGTCAGAGTTTTGAGTTATGGAAACTCAAGATGGAGGATTTGTTGGTGGATAAAGATCAGTGGATCACAATAGATTTAGGTACTAAACCAATGGGAGTGTCTAATGAAGAATGGAAGAAGTTGGATCGGAAGGTAAAGAGCACAATATGATTATGTGTCTCAGATTCAGTATTGCTAAATGTACCAGGGGAAACTACAGCCAAGGCTTTGTGGAACAAGTTACGGAATTTGTACTAATCTACGTCTCTGGTGAATAAACTGTTCCTAAGGAAAACGTTGTATAACCAGAGGATGAAAGATGGAGACTCGGTGAAAGAGCATATGAACGCATTTAATATTGTGGTAAGTCAGTTATTATCTGTTGATATTAAAATTTCAGATGAAGATAAGTGCATCAGTGTGTTGTGTTCTCTACCAAATTCGTGGGATAGTCTGGTTATTGCAATAGGTAGCAATGCAACTGTCTTGCAGTTTGATGAAATAGTCTCATCCTTGCTGACAGAAGAGATGAGACAAAAAAACATGGAGAGCTAGAATGGTGATGCCTTGTCTGTATGAGGACAGTCCCAGAACAGAAACAAAAATAATTCATCGAGTGGGATATCTAAATCTCTAGGAAAACCTGTAAAGGTGGTGTGCCAGAAATGTAGAAAGGAAAAGTATTACAAAAAGGACTGTAAATCTAAAGCTCCTGACAAAGGAAAGGGATCTGATGATGCTTCTTCTGCAAAGGCGAAAACCCCCTTAGATAAAGTTGGGGAAGTGTGCTTGGCTTCTTCAAGTACACATGTAGATCATGAGGCATGGTTGATTGACTCAGATGCATTCTTTCACTTCACTCCCCATAGAGAGTGGTTCTGTGAATATGATAAATATAATGGTGATGGTGGTGATGTCTTCTTAGGAGATGATAGGAAGGCTAGAATCATTGGTCGCAGAAAAGTAAAGTTGAAGTTGCAAGGTGGAAGGGTTAGAACACTTTTGTGTGTTCTGCATATTCCTGCATTAGCCAGAAATCTGATTTCTGTAAGCAAGCTGGATGATGCAGGTGTAAAAACACTGTTCGAGAATGATACCTGCAAGATGGTTCAAGGAGCACTAGTATTGATGCGGGGAGTTCAAACTGGAACTCTGTACAAGCTTCAAGGTAGCACTGTTGTTGATGGGTGCAACAGTTCTGTGGTCCCTAAAATTGGAGCAGAAAATCTAGTGGCCTTTGGAGAGAAGACCATGTTGTGGCATCAAAGGCTTGGACATATTGGAGAGAAGGGCCTTCGAATACTTCATGGTAAAGGTTTGGTAGAAGGTATGAGTAATAGCTTTCTGAATTTTGATTTCTGTGAAAATTGTGTATATGGAAAGCATAATCGGGTGAGTTTCCCCTCAGGTGGTAAGAGAGCAAAACAGATATTAGAGCTTGTGCACAGTGATGTGTTTGGACCTGTGAAAATTCCATCACTGGGTAAGTCTGTGTACTATATATCATTTACAGATTACTTTTCAAGGAATACATGGATATATTTCTTTAAGAAGAAATCTGAAGTCTTTGACATGTTTAAAGAATTTAAGGCTCTGGTGGAAAACCAAATAGAGAAGAAGATAGAGGTGTTGAGGACAGAAAACAGTGGAGAGTTTTGTAGTAATAAATTTGAAGAATTCTATAAGAAGTGTGGTATAGCACGGCAGAAGACTACTCCATATACACCTCAGCAAAATGGAGTTGTAGAAAAAATGAACAAGACATTGATGGAAAGGGCAAGAAGCATGCTCAGTGGTGCCGAGTTAGGACAAGAATTCTGGGTAGAGGTTGTGGAGACAACATGTTACCTGGTCAATAAATCACCTTCATCAGCATTGGAGGATAAGACTCCACAAGAGGTATGGATTGGTAAGAAACCCTATCTTTCACATCTGAGGGTATTTGGATGTGATGCATATGTACATGTTCCAAAGAATAAACGAACCAAGTTGGATAGTAAATCTGAAAAGTGCATCTTTGTTGGGTCTAAGGATGGTTTAAAGAGTTATAAGCTTTGGAACCTAGCAACAAAGAAGATAGTATACAACTGAGCTGCGGTGTTCAGAGAGGTGAAAGATGTTATTAAACATGAAGTCCAACCAAAGGAACCTGAGAAGATAGAGTTTGAGCTAAAGGAGGAAGAATCAAACTCTACATCAGAGGGTGAATCAGAAGTTGAAGAGCCACAAACTTCAGGTGTAAGAAGATTAGTTCGAGAAAGAGGATAGCCAAAAAGGCATAGGCCATCTGCTTTCTGTTCAAATTTTGCTTTATCTATTATTGATGATGATTCCATAACTGTGAAGGAAGCAGTACATTCAGAGGATGGAAAACTCTGGAAAGAGGCCATGGTTGTTGAAATGACATCTTTACACAAAAATGAGGCTTGGAATCTGGTAGATTTGCCCACTGGAAGGAAACCCATTGGCAGCAAATGGGTTTTCAAAAAGAAGACAAATGTAGAAGGAAAGGTGGAGAAATACAAAGCTCGGTTGTAGCAAAAAGGTTACTCCCAAGTGTCAGGGATTGATTTTGGTGATATTTTTTCTCTTGTTGGCAATATAACTTCTATTAGATTACTTTTATCTGTTGTTGCTGCTTTTGATGTTGAGGTAGAAAAGATGGATGTGAAGACAACATTTCTTCACGGGGATCTAGAAGAGGAGATCTACATGAAGCAACCTGAAGGCTTTGCGGTGAAGAGTAAGAAAGAACTGGTATGCAAGTTAAAGAAGTCTTTGTATGGGTTAAAATAGTCACCAAGAATGTGGTATCAAAAATTTGATACATTTATACGGGGACTTGGCTTCACCAAAAACAAAGCAGATCACTATGTGTATTTTAAATTAATTGGTGATCGTGTTATTTATTTGGTCCTGTATGTGGATGATATGTTGCTGGTTGGAAATGACAAAAATTATCCAGGGTTTAAAGACCCAATTTTTCTCCGAATTCGACATGAAAGATCTTGGTGCTGCAAACTATATTTTGAACATGGAAATTAAAAGAGATCCAGCAAAGAGGAAGCTCTGGTTAAACCAGAAGGAGGATGTCGAAACAATACTGCAAAAGTTTAATATGTAGGATAGTAAACCAGTGAAGATTCCTATTCTTGTAGGTGTAAAGTTATATACTGAATAGTGTCTCAAAATACAAGAAGAGGAAGAGGATATGTCTCATGTTCCATATGCAAGTGCAGTGGGTAACCTGATATATGCAATGGTTTGTACTAAACCAGACATTGCACATGCAGTGGGAATATTGAGCAAGTTTATGTCAAAACCAGGGAATGAGCATTGGATAGCAGTGAAGCGGGTTTTCAGGTATTTTCATGGTACTAGTGATTATGGTTTGTGCTACCAAGGAAAACCAGGATTGGATAGAGTTTTGGATATCCGTGGCTTTGTTGATGCAGACTGGGCTAGAGATTTGGATCAAAGAAGATTTACAAGTGGGTATGTGTTTAACCTATTTGGAGATGTAGTCCGCTGGATGAGTAAGAAACAATCTGTAGTGGCACTATCAACTATAGAGACAGAATACATGGCAACCACTCATGCAAGCAAGAAAGCAGTTTGTTTGCAGAGATTGTGTTCAAGTATGGGGTTAGTACAGGGAGCTATAAGGATATACTGTGATAGCTAAAGTGCAATTTTCTTAGCAAAGAACCCTGCTTATCATTCAAAGACAAAGCACATTGATGTTCAATATCACTTTGTGAGAAATATGATAAAGACAAAAAGGTGTTGCTGGTAAAGGTGGACACTTTGAATAATACTGCAGATGCATTGACAAAATCTATTAGCTCTGAGAAGTTCTCTTGGCGTAGAGAAACAATGGGCGTTTCCGCACTGGAAAAACGACTAAGCTCTTTTGTGGCCCCTTGTGGAAAGAAAACAAGAAATAAGAGAATGATGGGTTGTATTATATTTTATTTATCGACCCTATATTAAGTTGGGCAGACCTACCTATGGTTTTCAGTTCATGGTTTTGGTCATGATGGTTTTTGGTCCATGGTATTAGATGCTTTGGCATGTATAAATATGTATTCTAATAGTGAAAGAAGTAAAAAATGAAAAATCAAGCTAGTAGTCTCGAGGGGAAAATGTCTATGTATATGTGAGAATATCTATATATATGTGTTGGTTTTCAGTTCATGGTTTTGGTCATGATGGTTTTTGGTCCATGGTATTAGATGCTTTGGCATGTATAAATATGTATTCTAATAGTGAAAGAAGTAAAAAATGAAAAATCAAGCTAGTAGTCTCGAGGGGAAAATGTCTATGTATATGTGAGAATATCTATATATATGTGTTGGTTTTCAGTTCATGGTTTTGGTCATGATGGTTTTTGGTCCATGGTATTAGATGCTTTGGCATGTATAAATATGTATTCTAATAGTGAAAGAAGTAAAAAATGAAAAATCAAGCTAGTAGTCTCGAGGGGAAAATGTCTATGTATATGTGAGAATATCTATATATATGTGTTATGCTCTCGCATTGTTTATTTTCTATTCTTATAATTCATATGCAGGTAATTTCTGTACAAAGTTAAAATCTACATCAATTACCCCCGAAGCACATGTACACAAAGTCCCAAGCTGCATTACCAACAAATAAATACATGTCAACCAACAAACATTCATTGTAATATATAATGTGCATGTGGTTATAAATGCCAAAATATTTCATACTCCCATCGATGTGGGATAATTCCCATGGAGTTAACAAGGTATCGTTTCAACCCAATGTGAATTATCCAATGCAACGCAAATCAAATAACGCTACACCATGCGAAGAGTGTGTCAGTTCGATGTTATGGTATATGCCATGTGGGATAATGATTATTCGATAATTGCCACTCAGAGTAGCCATTAGTTATTCCACAGCTTAACGGTACGGAGACTTTGAGATTTTGTTTAGAATTTGCAATATCATACAGATAGCAATGATAGAGTTAAAGCTCACACAAGTAGACAATGAATCATACACGTAAGGATTCAAGTGTTTCCACTGCTAAAAATATTAATTATATCCCTAATTGCACGACATCATATTGCATCTAAATACTTCACTGTTAAATCGTTCTCCATTTTTGGTTGGATGCCAAAGGGCCACTTGAGGTAGAAAAATATGGGATCAAGCTAAAATATTCATAAATAAACAAAACCATTGAATCAAGAATCGACAAAAAATGAGGTATTTTCCTTGAACTCAGGAACGCAATTGCCAATTGCGATATTCACCCAATTTTTTCGAAGGCATTCACAGTGATGATGTGTGTCAACACAATAGAGGATCTAGCCGTTAGGTTACAAGCTAAATGATGAGGTTTCAGTCAAATGGTTACTATTCAATGAATGAAACAAGCTTGGGAAAAATCGAACAAAAAATAAAATCGTTTAGGAAAATTGAATCTGAAATGGCATTTTTTTTTAGTTCATTCAGTTGAATTTCTTCCATGAGAATCGGTCTTTAATATGGAATTTATTCTAGGAAATGGAGATCCTCATTTACCCTGAAAATTATAAAAGGATATTTGCATTCTGTGAGAATGGGGTTTTGAATCCAGGAGAGGAAGAGAGGGTAGAAGTGCGAGGGCATTTTTGTTTTTCACATATTCTGCAGGTTGGATGTAAGAAGAGAGAGAAATTCTAGAGATATTTCTGTAAAGTTATGAAAATTGAAATTTCTATTCAGTAATCAATTTTACAATATTGTAAAATTGATTTCTGAGAAGATTTTAAAATCCGGAAGACTGTATAACAACATTGGAAACTAATAATAATAAGTTTTATTTTCCTTGCACTATTGCATTTGAATTGCAAACTTATTACTTCATTGATGTTGTTATTTTTTATTTAAATTCTGCTCACATTAGTATGATAACAAGTATTATCAGCACCATTGTTAGTGATATTTGTTTGATTATAGTGTTTGTTTTGCTAAAAGCTATTTTTTGTGAAATTGGATAGGATTTGGATCAGGATTGGCCCACAAATTTATGGAGATTAATGTGTAATGGTTGAATAATTATTTATCGGTTTGTTACACATTTGTCTTGGTTCATGTTATATTTAGTTAAAAGAACTATTTCCTTGGTTTAATTTAAGTATTTTAATGGATTCATCTTACATAATTGAAACTTGGTTTATTCACGAAGTTATTTCAATAACTATTTATTGAAATTGTTTTACTCTATATTTTTGTAAACAACTTGTAAGTTGTAAAACTATTTTGGTAACTAACAAGTTAATTAGAACCCTATATTCAATTATAGTCTTTCCCTTTTTCATTTAAAAAAAATTGCTTTTGAGTAAGAGTAGGGTTATCCTTTTCATATTCAATATAGGTTTTCCTTTTATTCACTTTCATTATAGAGTTGGATTGCATCTGCATTTTCCTTTCTTTCTTTGCACAAAGACCTCTTTTGTAAAGCTAAAATGCCTTGGCAAGTTGATCAAACCTTTGTATCGATCACCCTTCTCACTTGAACTAAATACTTCATTCATATCTTTAAAAATCAAGCTAAAATATCATTATACCTTTGTATGTAAATTTTGTGCCTTTTTTTCATTATGGTTAGATTAGAAATATTTCATATTTGTCATTTTGTGACATTTGTAATTATATAGTGAATTTTAATATTCAATTGGCATTATAACTAATAACATATACCTTTATATTTTAGTAATACATAATTTATTATTAGAGTATTGTATAAAATTATTAGATCTAGAATATATAATAACATTATATATAATGCTACTTAACAATACATTAAAACGAAGGAGAGCGGGAGCTGGGGAAAATAGAGGAGATAGTTCACGAATTTTCAGACCTAGGGTTTGAAACTGGACAGGAACAGGGTCAGGGTGGCAGAACTTTTCAGAAGGGGACAGATCCTGACCCGACATATGGTAAACGAGACGTCCATAGGGACCCCCACATACAAACAGATAATCATGCACAAGCAATCAACACAGGAAGGGGTGCAAATAATAGGGTATGAAAGGTCAAAGAAAGAGGAAGGAACCAGCAAGGGAAGAAGCGCAAATGGGGACAAGGAGGAACAAAATACTCATAAGCTGAAAGGGAAAGAGAGCAACCGAAAGCAAATAGTAAAAGCAAAATGAAGGAAGCGCAGGCTCATCCCGCACAGGAGAATAAACAAGAGAAGGAGCCAGAAGACAATGAGAAGACTGCTTCGGAAAAAGAAAGCGAGGGGAAGAAGAACATACAAGAAAATCTCACTGATAAACCGACTCAAGGCCCATGCAAGCCTAAAATGGCAGAAGTCCTAAGGGTGGTACTAACGGACCCAAAAATTCAAGCCTACAGAGAACACATGACTGAACATGCAGTGATCTGCAAGTTCATGGCACTGTGGCCAACGGAAAGGGCGCAGTGTCAATGGATAAAGAAACAATGGAAACCCAAAGGTGATGTCAGACTGCACCTAGGAGAAAAAGGTTTTTTCACAGTTGTTTTTTCCAATTTAGAAGACAAGGACAGAATATTTGATGGAGAACCTTACTTTTTCGCTTCAGCGGGCCTCTATATGAAGCCGTGGAAACCTAACTTTGTGCCAGAGAAAGAAACCTTCACGCAGGTGCCAGTCTGGATTCGCCTCTTCACACTCCCAACAGACTATTGGGGTTATGCTAATCTAAAATAAATAGGTGACAATTTAGGGACTTTTATTAAAGCCTCAGAGGCCACTCTGCAAAGAAGATATACTTCCTGTGCTCGGATCTATGTGGAGATGGATGTTTCAGGGGCATTGCATGAAGGTTTGTGGCTGGAATACAGGGATGAGGACTATTTCCAAGCTATTGACTATGAGAAAATTCCATTTCACTGTAGGAAGTGCCATGAGCATGGAAACTTAATCAGAGAATGTCCATTAAACAAATCAGTGGAAGCACATAAGGAGGATCAAGAAGGAAAGATCAGGGACACCTTCGTTCGCCCGAGAGCAAACAGAGAGAAAACAAGAAACGACCAATCAGAACAAGTACAACACAAGGTAACACTAGTAATGCTTTTGAAGTGTTGGAAACTGAAACCGACTTAGAGGACCATAATAAGGAGCACAAGACCAGTGAAGCAAACAAAACAACAACAGAAGTGGCAACCAAAGTAAGGTAGGCAAATATTGAAAACATTACTGAAAAAAATCAGAAGGCACAGAAGGAGCAGATAAGGATTCAGAGATGCTCATAAGTGACATAGGCAGTGAGGAAATGGAGCTCAATGAGGTTTTAGAGCAGGAAGGAGTTAATCTACCAGATATGGTGGAAGACTGGAGAAAGAAGGGGATGGAAAACATATCGAAAGAGGAAGTTAGGAAAATTAATGAAATATTCATAGTTAAGCAAAAAGCAGAGTTGGAGATGCAAAATAGGAATTTGGGCATAGCAAAAGGAATGGGACTCCGAACAAAAAGCTTAATTCAAACATCCACCAGCTCCAAACAAAGGAAGAAGAGAGGACGTAGATCCAATAATGAGGCATTGCAGGAAATGGGACAAATGCTCTTAAACTCTGGTAAGATGAAAGCTCTAGAAGCCTTTTCTCTTAGATCCTAATTCCTTATGTGTTAAAATGAAAGTCATCTCTTGGAATGTTACAGGGCTTAATAGCCAAACAAAAAAGAGATTGTTAAAGAGGAAGGTCCAAAAGGAAAACCTGATATTATATTTGTGCAAGAAACCAAATGTGCAAGTAATACTATTAAAAACGTGAGCAAAAAGCTAGGTAGACAAATGGAATATATGGAAATCGCTAGTCATGGATGGGAGGGAGGTTTAGTCACTTGGTGGAATCCATATGTAATCAAAATCCTCTCCTCTGAGGCTAACAGACACTTTATAGCCATAGAAGTTCAAGTGATAGGCAATTCAAAGACCTGTTTGTGTACCAATGTTTACGAGCCTCAAAAGTTAGAAGAGAAATACATTTTCTAAGAACTTTATTGAATCTGAAGCTCAGATATCCCAGAGCGAAAGCAATCATGGGGGGGATTTCAATATGATAACTACACTATCAGAGAAGAAGGGAGGAATTAGGAAACTCAACAAAGATTCTGAAGCATTCTTAGATTTTATCAACACAGCTAAATTAGTGGATATCTACCCCAAGAGTGGGGCCTACACTTGGAACAACAGAACGGGAGGTGAGAGACAAATCGCCTCTCGTCTTGATAGATTTCTAATATCCGAAAGTCTATTGTTGGAGGGAGTAATAGTAGAATCAGACATTCTACCTAGTGGAGGGTCGGATCATTGGCCCATCTCTCTGATGGCTACTATATAGGGCACTCCTAGAAATAAACCTTCTTGGTTTGAGAAATTTTGGCTCAATTAGCCGGACTTCACTCAACTTGTTGAGAAGTGGTGGTATGAACCGTTGGATATTAGAGGAACCAAAATGTTCAAACTTCAAGGTAAATTGAGACACATCAAAAATAAAATCAAAACATGGAACAAAAAAGTCTTTGGGAACATATTCAAAGAAAAAGCCAAGATAGAGGAGCAGCTAGAGCAGATTTGCAAAGATTGGATTATGGGAGATAGCGACCCAGAAACTGCAAACAAAGAAAAAATATTAATGCAACAATGGCAGCTCTGGTGCCAGCAGGAAGAGATCCTTTGGAAGCAAAAGTCCCGGATCCAATGGCTCAAGGAAGGGGAACAAAACACTAAGTTCTTTCACAGATCAGCACTAGACTACAGGGTTGTCAATAAAATCCTCATTCTCAAAAGCGAACAAGGGGACGTCATTGAGAATTATCAAGGAATTTCTACCCTGCTTACTACGCATTTCAACAGCATAGCTCAGGAACCAGCGGTATACAGAACAGAAGCAATTGCTGAACTCATTAAATCTATTCCCAAGACAATCTCTAATGAGCAAAAGTTTGCATTAACTAGAGAAATCTCCTTAGAAGAAGTGGAGGAAGCTGTGAAGGATATGCCAAATGACAAAGCACATGGACCTGATGGCTTCACCATCAATTTTTACAAGGCTTGATGGGAAATTGTAAAAAATGAGGTCTGGGAAGTGGTGGAGGATTCTCGACGTTTTGCCTCAATTCTCAAATCTCTGAATTCTACTTTCCTAGCCCTAATCCCAAAAGAAGAGGAAGCCAATACCCCTGCAAAATTCCAACCTATTGCTTTGTGCAATGTTATTTACAAGATCATCTCTAAAGTCATAGCAAATAGACTGAAACCTATTCTTCCGGGCCTCATTTCAGAGGAACAATCGGGATATGTGGAGGGAAGACAAATTCTGAACAATATCCTTCTGACACACGAAATGATTCATACACTTCACTCCAGGAAAGTAGCAGGCATGATGATGCAACTTGATTTATCAAAGGCTTATGATAAAGTCAACTGGAATTACCTAGAATCTATCTTAACAGCTTTTGGGTTCGCCAATCAATGGATAAAATGGATTTTAGCCCTAATCAAATCTACCAGATTTTCTATATGGTTAAGGGTGCCCCTGCCGACCAATTCTCCCCATCACGAGGACTCAAACAAGGAGACCCACTATCTCCTTTCCTTTTTGTTATCCTGATGGAAGGTTTAAGCAGACTCATTCGAAGCGCTAAAGAAGAAGGAAAGATCAAAGGACTGCAACCCCTGCCCTCCATTCTAGCAACCACTCATCAGCAATTTGTTGATGATACAATGTTACATGGATCTCCAACAGTAAAAAAAGCCCAGGATTATAAAAGGATCCTGAATCTTTTCAGCGAAGCCTCAGGTATGGAAATAAATCTATCTAAACCCACTATATTCTTTTTCAATATGCATTTAGCTGTGCAGAAGAATCTCTCGAGCATTCTAGGCTTTCGAAGAGGCAGTCTGCCCTCGAGGTACCTAGGAGCTCCTTTAACAGATAAACCTTGGCAAAAAACTCATTGGGAGAAGATCATAGCTAACCTGGAGAAGAGATGTCAACACTGGACCCATAGGGCCCTCAATTTTGCAGGGAGGCTAGTTCTAACCAAAGTGGTTCTGCAAGCTATTCCACAATATATGCTCTCCATAATCTTGGCTTCCAAAGGAGTCCTTCAGCAAATGAGAGTGATACAGAGAACTTTCTTATGGACAGGAAATGCAGAGAAGAGAAAATGGGCTCTAGTGGCATCGAATAAATTATGCAAACCTAAGCATTTAGGAGGGTAACCCTGCTTGACCCATTCACTATCAATAGAGCCTGTGGGGCCAAACTTTGGTGGAAATCGCTGACAGAACCTAATCTTCCTTGGGCTAGACACTGGAAGGAGAAATATGCTCCAACGCACAGTATCCAAGATTTAATCAAAATGCAAGAGAATCCAGAAGGGTCCCCAGTTTGGAACCTAGCAAGGAGAAATCGAGAAATTATACAGGAGAACAGCTTCTGGGAAATCCGCAATGGGGAAACGACCTTCTTCTGGGAGGATGCTTGGCAACAACTCCCTAAGTTAGAAAGGCCAGAGTTTGCAGAACTGCAAAGAAACTATCAAGAGCATGGGAAAACAACGGTCCATCACTATTGGACTCCTAATAACAGGTACTCAGAATGGAGAAATTGGGCAATCAGCGAAATAGAGAGCACAACTGAGGTAAACAACAATGTCAGGAACCAGCAAACTATATTAAATAAAAGAAGAATAAGGAAGGGGAGTGAAAATGACCAACTAAGATGGGGAAAGCAAGGAAGGGGAAATTTCATGCTCAAAGAAGCTAGAAACTGTATCGAAAACTCAGAGCAGGTTGAAAAGGTGTCATGGAGTAGCAAGGTCTGGGATTCCCAGTTCTGGCCAAAAATTAGAACTTTCCTCTGGCTCCTAATGCACAAAAAAACTTTGACTTGGGAAAATCTCCACAAGAAAGGTTTTTGCGGCCCTTCAAGGTGTCCCTTGTGCAACAAAGAAGAGGAAACTATGAACCATCTCTTCAATATGTGCGGCACGACAAACATACTATGGAATTGGGTGGAAAACACTTTGCAGCAAACAGACAGAACCAGAGAGTCCATCCAGGAGTCCATTGAGAATTGGAGAGGCAATTTCTTTGGTAATCAAAGGGTCAATATAATTTGGAAAATAATACCAGGGTTTATTACATGGACAATATGGAAAGAACGGAACAGAAGAGTATTCTTAAATGAAACCAGGGACATAAATCACTCTATAGATATTATCAAACAAAATATAAGACAGTTGGTTCTTGTCAAAAGCAAAACAGAGCAAGATAGTAAAGCTTCGAACAGAGACTTACAAATATTGAAAGCCTTTAACCTGGATAATGGAGCAGATGTGGCTGCAGTGAATTGCCAACAGGAGCTCAGAATCTCACTAAGCATCTAGAAGCGGCCACCATCAGGCTTCCTCAAGCTAAATTTCGATGGCGCATCGAGAGGTAATCCAAGACTGGCTGGCATTGGTGGCATTATAAGGAATAGTGAAGGGGAAATTATGCACATCTACAACAGAGCCTTAGGGGAAGGAATGAACAATGAGATGGAGTTCGCAGCAATGGAACAGGGTCTCAAAATTCTAATAAATTTACAGGCGGGAGCTGCAGTAGTTGAGGGGGACTCCCGGCTCGTAATTACAGCAGCCATAAGAATGTATGCGGGAGCCAAGGCTAGTAAGGTCACACAACACTGGCGACTGGCGAAAGTGACAGAAAACATAGCTGAACACTTGGGGTGGCTGAAAGGTTTAGCCTTTCAGGTTGATCGCCGCAAGGCCAATGCAGTAGTGGACCATCTGGAAAATGTTGGGATAGAGAACCCCACCAACATTTTGGACAGCTATTGGCAGGACGTCATCTGCCTGTAATTAAAAAATAAATGCACCCTGGTCTCGAGGCAGGATTTGATGAATGAAAGGTAGGATCGAAAAGGTGGTGATCTCTGCAGGCATAATAAAATGATGATGAGAATCGTGCGTACTGCGGGGAGAATTAAGGGCTCGCTAGAGACCAAAGGATGGACTAGACAGGAGCATTCAATGCTCAAGCAGGAGGAGATAAGTCCCAACATAACTATGATCACAAAAAATGAGCACCGCTGATGCCCATACGGGAGATGGGACACCTGGAACGCTATGGAGAAGAGTAAGAAAGGTGACCGCAGGAGCAGGACATCGAATCATCATCGGAAACACAAACCATCAACCAAGAATAATGATGAAAAGACATGCAAGCAATAGGGGATAGGCCGGAAAATGCCCGGTTACTCTCCCATTTTCATCTATTTAATCGTAAGCCCTGGCATCAGAAAGGCCATTGTTTCTTCGAGCTGTAAGCGGAATACCTTCTCCCTAATCCTCAATGCGTAGAGCAACCAGTTGGGTGTAGTTAAGACAATGGAGAGTGAGGGGAGCCGAAATGCTTCGGCTAACCAAGACTTGAAAAGAGCCAGGGAAGCTTATGAGACTCGCACCTCAAAAAAATAAAAGTGGAAAATTGAGGAGCTGGAGGCCATCGTGACTGAAGAGGAGAAGAATTTGGAAGCTCAGGAGGTGGAGAAGGATATGGACTAGGTACAGGATCCAGGCACAGTCACTACGTGAGCTACTCAATATGTGCGAATGCAAGCCAAGATGTGGAGGATGAAAACTATGTTGGCTAAGGCCATTAGCATGCACGGGGATTACGCCAACCAAGTGCGGCAAGCACAACAAACAATTGCGGTTACAAAAGAGGAACATATGGCAATTCTCGAGAGTTTGGAATTCAAGATAAGTAGTCTAGAACAACAATTTGACACTATTTCAAAAAAACTCACTGTCCTCATCAGTATTTTGCGACACACTATTAATCAAGATGCCAGGAATGTTGGGGAAATGACGGAGGGGCACAAAGGCGACCACCAAAGCACTCTTCCTTCGCCATCTCAGGCGGGCAAGGCTAAGGCATCATCTAGGCAGGATACCTCCAAGAATTACATAGTTTTGGATATGTATTGAGTCTTAGCTGTCTGTTATGTCTAGTTACATGCTGTTTTTCTTAATGTTTGGTTGTGGATCTGTCGATTTTTACTTTGGGCACAACTACAGTTGCCCTCAGATCTATATGGAGCCTAGTCGAAACACTGTTAATTTTGGCGAACCCCAACCCTCTGCCGCCCTACGTGGTGTGCCCCAGGGTTCTATGGTTGTTTTTTGACCAAGTGCTTAGTAGGAGGTTTGTCTTTTGTCTGCTTAGGCAGAATTTTTGTAATATATGTATTTTGATCTAATATAATACGCTGATTTGCAAAAAAAACATTATATATATAAAATAATAATAAAGTAGTGTAGTAATAGTATTATATTGTATTGTATTAATACTAGTAATTGTAACGCCCTCCTCCCACATCTACCCTAGTAACCGATCAATCGGGGTAAACATGTGATGATAAGTTACTATGATATGATTTGACCTCCTAAGTCAAGTTAAGAAAGTGTAACTGTTAGAAACACACCATACAGACCTTCAACATCGTCAATAGGACTCCTAGGAACCATGCCAACATTTATGCTAACTAACCCCCGACTCCCACTGAGTTTTTAAGTTATTAAGCCTATGGACACTCCCATGCTATGGGCATACCAGCATCTAGATAGCTCTGGACGCTCCCACAAGCCTGCATTCATGCATCCAGGGACTATTTCCAGCATACATGTGTTAGAGTCCATGGGATTTAAGGCACTTCTCAAGCCTAGAATTCTGGCCACAACCCAAAACTTGTTGTAACTTCTGGAATCCATTAAACACATGATTACAAGACTAATAAACCAAAAAAGAACTTCAAGACTAAGCATGACCATCCCTAACAGGGACTAACATTATATCAAACACTTGGCATCAATGCAATCTACAGGTGTTAATGATAGATCTAAGCATAGGGGTCTCATACTTATCTGAGATTCTCTATAAGGCATCGTTTCCTTATCACTCTAGCTGCAGTTTCATCCATTAGGCCACAGATAAATTGTTCACTCATATACAAGTAAAAACATGATGGGATCCATACATAGCCAATGTCATAATAAATATTCATAACCAGCATAATAGGGACAGAAATACCAAGGAAACAACAACCATAAAATACACATATAAATCAGTACAATACTCATAAAATGACAAGGAGAAATAACCTCATATTAATGATGCAAAGAGCAACCAGTTGTGGGACTTCCATGAACCACCCAACCGTAGACATGATTGATCCAAATTCTCTTCAGCAATCACCCCCATGCCATATTCCAAGCATGAATGTGGGATCTCATAAAACACATCAATCAAAATCCTCCAGGGCTTCCAGAGACCAAACCACCTCAACCCATCAAACAATGATTCCAACTCACGGTCATACATCACAAAACAATTATCAGATTGGTCTCTACCCAAGCCTTCTAGGGATCCAGAGCATTTGTTCCAACTAAGGCTTCCAAGACTAGCAACTCAACCCACAACTATCATCGGGCTTCCAAAGCGTTTTTCCAACCAAGGATTCTAGGACTAGTAACTAAACCCAAGATGTTAGAGGGCTCCGAGAGCGTTTGTCCAACCAGGGCTTCCAAGAACTAGTAACTCAACCCAAGCTAAGGAAACATGAGAACCAATCAGAAAACAAATAAATAAATCCACAACAACATGGCTATTAGAGAAATGGAAAATATAGACAAATCCACTATCAATCTAGGCAATCCTACATGCCAATGATAGATCATGACCAATAATCCACATGCATATGCCATGCATGCCAAAACTAGTGAGGAAAACATACATGCAACTTCGTACCTACAAGAAAAACCCATTGTAGATGTTGATCTTGATTTCCTCTTTCGCTTTACTTCTCTTCCATTTCTTTCTTGCTCCAAAACTCTAAATATGCCACACTCCTCCAAGACTACTCCATGGAAACTCGAAGTATCCAAGAGTATGAGAGAGAGAGAGAATAGAAGAGAGTTCCACCAAAACTGAACTAACCAAGTTTACCCACTGATGCTGAGAAGCCCTTTTATTAATGAGGCCTCTATTTTCTTCAATTTCAATTATTTTCCTTCGTTTTCCTCCTCATGTAGAACCTATGACCTTTCACCTCCCTTTTCTCCTAATTTTCATTATTTTCATAAATAAAATGCCAATAAATGTCTCATGCCTTTCCAAAGTCTTTATCAATTTACTTAGCCATAATAAATTAAATGAACACTCACTAGTATGTTTTCCCACCATTGAGCTTGGAATATGTGTCCCATGACTGTGGTCTTATATATTTTTTACATGGATTTTTAACCAGGGATGTTACAGTAATAATATTATAGTATAGTATTTTTATAGTATTATAGAACAGTATTAGTATAATTTGATGCATTATAAATGTCATATAACACATTTCATTAGATTTAGTATTAATAAAAACACACACATATGTTAGTTAGTTAAGATTGTATTAGATATTTTTAGTATTAGTATATAGCTACATATATATATTAGATAATACTAATATAAGCTTGCATATGATAAATTAGTATAGGCATAATATAGGTATAATATAGGAAACCTATATTAGTATAGCTAAGTACCTAACATAACATTAGAATCTATTAGTGTACCAACAATTAGTATTACCTTGACTTAGCATCATATATGTTAGTATAGTAGGATTAGGTTAGATTAACCCTTAGTTTATGCTAGGTTAACCTTAGACTAGTCTTAGGTAAGCGGGTAACTCGACCCAATAGAACCAGTTAGAACCACCATCCCAAATGGAAAAGGGTGTGATTTGGGGCCTTGATTGAGTGGTCTCCTTTGATGTTGATGAGGTCATTTTTTCCGATCATTGGTTCCCATTATGATATATAGAAGGTGATGGTAAATCAATATCAGCCGAACACTTTGTACAGCTAAAACTACCTGCTGTAATTCTTCTTTGTCGACGGGCTTTGTTAAGGCATCACTAGATTCTCCATTTACCTTTTTTGGAATCAACCTCAAAATATCCTCAAAATTGGTAGGTTCAGGATTTGCTGTCAAAATACTATTGAAGTGTCGATGTGATTCATCTTTGAATTCTTATAGTCCTTTGATGAGTTCATTCACTTCTCCATATATTGAGTCAACTTTATTTTTTTTCCTTCTAGCCTTCACCTGATTATGGAAGAAGGCATTTTTGTTGTCTCCTACTTGAATACATAAGCTTTTGGAATTGATTCTATAGTCCTCTTCTTCTTTCATGTTTATTTTATATGATTTCCTATATAATTCCTTCTCTTTTTCTTGGAGCTTTGTTGTCTTCACTTCATTTTCCAATCTTTTCTACACCTTTACCAGTTCCTTTTGAAGATCGATCGTTTTCTGAGATGGATCTCTATAGCTTGTTTTTTCCCATCTTTTTAAAGCTACTTTAACAATATTTAATTATGTTTCCCAAATGTATCTAAGGGAGCCATCTCTTATGGTATTTCATGCTTTTTCAATTAACTACTTGAAATCTTTATTTATGGACCAAAGGGGATTATATCATAATGGTATAGGGTATAAATTGGTGCATTCGCCCAAGATTAAATCCATGGGATTGTGATCAGATGCTACAATTAAGAGGATTTTGGAAGATTCCTTGTCATTTCTGTTGTCGCTTTGTATTTTTTAGGTTGAGGGATTAAACACATTGGACAACATCAAAACCACTTTGGAAGTTGGGATCTTGCCTTCCCAGCTTCAAAGAGGGATCTCTCTGTTTAATTTAGCTTTGTTTTAATGTAAGTTTTAGGCTAGTTATGATTTTACTTATTTGTCTTGTTTGAAAGATTTGGTTGGTTTGAGTGTTATAATTCCATTGGGCTATGGAGTCTATAAGCTAAACTGGAGTTTTGCATCAATTTTTAGAGTTCTCACAGGGCAAGCTAGGTTGCACTAACTGGGTCTTATAAAAACTTAAATGAATTGTGGAATATTAGAAGTGTAAGGTTCAGTAGAAACCAAGGATAAATTAAGAATTCCTTGATCTAATTTCAGTGGAAAACATTGAAATTATCAACAACCAAAATAGGCTGCTCTAAGTAAAAAATCCTACTTATCACAGTTTTTGTTGATTAATTCAGAAATTTAGAATAACAGAGACAAGAAAAAAAATGTTTAAACAAATAGACATAAGAGACACATCACCATTTAGTAAACCACATGAATCCTATGAAAGGTCCTTGTATTATTGATGCTCTAGTGATTTGAAAATTACAATATGCAGAAGGAAATTACATTCAGAAATCAACCCTTAATACTTCAAACAATGAAGTATTTATAATGAATATTACAAAAATTCTTTACAAAATCGATGTCAAATCGACAGTGTATTATTAGCCTGATTACAAACAATTTCATGTAATCGTGGCAGAAGAATAGGCCACGTAGGTTGTTAAAAAGAAAGGTGGCCATGTTTTGATGGTTTCGGTTGCTAAGTCAACTTGAAACACTGCTGTGATGCTGAACTGACTGTTGTGCTAGCTGTTGCACTATAAATTTTTATGTTTTCACCGAATTATCTTTCAATCCAGTAAATCGACCAATTCTTCCCATCTCTTTTCATCTGGTATTGTTAGTTTTGTTACCCTACAGTAAATTTCATCTACCTTTGTGTATTTGGCAAAGGTCGGCTTCATAGTAAAAATGGGTTTTACTTCATTTTGTACATAGAAATCATTTTAAATGATTTCTAGAAAGGTATTTGATGTTACACTGCCCTTAATCCCACTCACCTTGATGCTAGTTCTAGCCACTTCTTTCATCTTCAGGACATAATCTTCCCGAGTGATTGATTTTTCATTTATAACATAAATAATGGGCAATCCCTTTTGGATTACTGCTTCAATTCTGTTTGTGAACATGCTTACTTGTAGCTCCAAGGTTTCACACCTTTCTTCCAACTAATCAATGAGATTTATCTTTGTCAAGACTTTCTTGACTTCCAAAATAGTAGCAGTCATGTTAGTGATCCCTAATTATTTAACCTCATACTTGGATTTTGAGTTTAGGAACTTGATTATATTAGAGGCTTCTATGGGCATTTCTCATAGATTTTCTCTTCCTTGCACAATAGTTTCTGTAGCCTTTTTCTATTAGCTCTTTTTGCTCAAATATGATTTGGATAGAAGGCCAAATTTCATTCATAGAGTCTAGGATATTCATCCAAATGGTTTCGTTGGCGTGGGCCAAGGTCTGGCCAATTGAAGTGTCTCTCTCTAACTTTTGCAATTTCTCCAAAAGTCTTTGGGATTTCTGCATTTCAGTAACTCGAGTTGCTTCTGCTTTGGCTTTTTTCACTTCTATAGCTTTGAGCTGGCCCTGCAAAGTTTCAATTTCCTTAAACTGGAGTGACATGTTCTCCAGTTTCTTTGTTACTTGTTCAACACTCACAGTTTGTGTAGAAATTCTCAATGTTGATTAACCCGATTATGCAATATAACTAAAGCAAAATACTTAATCTACTTCTACAATCAAACTTGTGGAATATGAATCAACTTGAGTAAGATCAAGCAGAATACATATAACAGAGAAGAAGAATCAGTACACATGAAACACAGAAGAATACTCTAGGGAAAGCCTCAGTTGAAAACCCCGCTATTTGTATTATCATACAAGTTGAAATATCTCAGGATTACACAGCTTTATCTCTCACAGCTGTCTAGCTCTCATTTCAATCCCTCTCACTGCTCATAGACAGACTAGACAACTCATATGCCTTTCCCTCTACCCTCCAAGCCTCCTATTTCCTTGCGCTTTTTTCCCTAGGTGTTCCAGCTGTAACCTTGTGTGACATTGATCTCACACATTGTTCTAGCACACTGTAAAACTATGCAAATATCAAGGAATGAATTCCTTCTGCATGCAAGAGATTTTCTCATAGGAAAATTCTTGCAACTGATAGTACACTGTCCCTGCCTTTAATCTCAACTAGGTCTTTGTTTGAACTGACATGCATGAGTTATTTATAAGAGAATATTCAGTTATCTATAGTACACTAGTTTCATGCATGCATGCATTAACTGACTGAACTCACAATTAGTTCCTCAAACTGTTTGGAACTAATTTAACTCGACTTAACTTAGTTAACTGAGCTAACTAATTACAACTCAAATACAACTCATCCTTATCTCCTTAATTAAGGGATAACTGTTGCATGACTTCACAAAAACTTCTAGCTTGAATTTCTCCAACTAATTAACTCAAGATGAATTAATTAATTTTTTTTTCAAGTAGCTGGTGAGACTAAATTCGAATTTTAGTTCTCAATTTTAATTGAAGGACAAATTAAAATTAGAATATTCTTGTTGCCACATTTCAACACTCCCTCTCAAAAAGAAAGGTATTATTTGCCACCTCGATCCTGTCTCTATGGAACTCGAATTTATACTTTGACAATGCCTTAGTCAAAATGTTAGCATCTTGCTCCTCGGTCGAAATATACTACAACAACATGATCCTCCTCGCCACACAGTCTCTGAGATGATGATACCGAATGACAATGTGCTTGGACTTGTCATGAAATATTGGATTCTCAGAGAGTTTGATACAATTTTGATTATCATAATAGATCACAGTTGGATCCATCCTCTGATCAAACAAAGCAACTAGAATTTTCCGCATCCAAATGACCTCGCATGTTGCTTGACTTGTGGCCATGTATTCAGCCTCTATTGAGCTGAGTGCAGCTGACCTTTGTTTCCTACTGTACCAAGAAACTGCAGCTGACCCAAGGTTGAAAATTCATCTTAGTGTGCTCTACCGATCTGATGGACTCCCTGCCCAATCTGCATCTGTGAAGCCCTGTAGCTTCACTTCCTCTGTCCGTTTGTACCATAATCCATACTGAGATGTGCCTCTGAGGTATCTCAAAACATGCTTAGCTACCTTCCAAAACATCTTGGTAGGATGAACCATAGCTTGACTCAGTTGGTTCACCGCATAGCACAAATCTGGTCGTGTGCTCACTAAGTACATTAGTGAACCCACAAGCTGCTGATACAAAATAGCCTCTACTACTTCTCTTGAAGTAGCATCCTCCTTCCTCGAATTACCTACTAGAGGAGTCTTCATGGGCTTGCACTTCTCCATGTGGAATCTCCTGAGTATCTCATTGGCATACTTGCCTTAAGACACAAATAACTCCCCATCCTTCTACCACACTTCCATGCCAAGGAAGCACTGTATGAGACCCATGTCTTTGATCTCGAATTCTCTTGCAAGGTCCTCCTTAAAAGACATGATCAACTAATCATCACCTATCAATATGAGATCATCAACATAAAGAACAATGATCAACTTCTTACATTTTAGCATGATGTGGTACAGGTTTGCATCTGCTTCACTCTTTGTGAAGCCCAACCTGGTGAAGTAGTTGTCGATCATGGTGTACCAAGAACGAGGTGCTTTCTTCAGCCCGTTCAAAGCTCTTTTGAGTCGGCACACATGTGATTCACAATCGAAGGTCTCAAAACCTTCTAACTGCTCTTTGTACACCTCTTCCTCAATCTTGCCATTGAGGAATGCAGCCTTCACATCCATCTGATGGATCTTCCAAACCATCTGTGCTGATAGTTCCAACATCGATCTGATAGATGAATACCTTGCTACAGGAGCAAAATTCTCATCATAGTCGATCCCCTCGACCTATGAGAAACGACGGGAAACAAATATTGCCTTATGTTTCTCCACACTACCATCAACATCTTTCTTTACCTTGCAAAGCCAACGTGAACTCACAATTGACTTGTTATTCGGTCTTGGAACCACATACTAAACACTATTATGAACTATGGAGTCATACTCCTCCACCATAGCATCAACCCAAATCGGATACTGCACCGCTTCCTCAAAGGAAGATGGCTCGGTCTCAACACATTCCCCAACAAGGGCCATGTATCCAGTGTACCTATCAGGTGACCTCCTCTTTTTGTGTTGAGAAGATGGTTCTCCGACATTCTCTCTCACATTCAACAACAATCTGTCAGCTTCTTTCGTGCGCTTTCGTCCCTCTGTGGAAGACTCTGCTTGAGTGGATGTCTCCACTCCTAGAACCTCTGCATGTGGCTACTCCGCATCAGTCTGAGGCTCCTCCTCCTTAGGAACCAAAAGTTCCTCCACAGCATGTAGTTGGAGCTCCCTCTCAAGGGAAGCTCGCATGGCCTTTTGCTCATCAAACTTGGGATCTCTGCGAACCACCATCCTCCGAATGGTAGAAAAGTAAACCCAATAATTGTGGGGTGTATCAGTGTACCGCACAAGTATCCCCAACTCAGTTGTCAGCTGAAGCTTCTTCCTGGCATCCTTGGTCACATGGAAATATACCGCTGAGCCAAAGATCCTGAAGTGACCCACATCTAGTCTCTTCCTGGAGAAATATTCCTCTGGTTTCTTCATCCTAATTATGTGATGTGGGCTTCCATTCTGCAAATAGACTGTTGTGTTGCATGCCTCGACCCACAAATGAAGTGGTAGGCCTTGGTCATGTAGCATCACCTGAGATGCCCCCACAATCGTTTTGTTCTTCCTCTCAGCCACCCCATTCTGTTGTGGTTTATGAGGTGTCGTCAACTCCCGTTTAATTCCTTCTGCTGCACAAAAGTCCTTAAACTCTTGAGAGACATGCTCTCCACCATTGTCACTTCTTAAGTCCTTGATCTTCTTCCCTGATTCTTTCTCAACCAAAACTTTGAACTCACAAAACTTTGAGAAGGTTTGATCCTTCTTTTGCATGAAACAGATCCAGCATTTACGAGAAAAATCATCAATGAAAATCACATAATACTTTTGTTTCGCGGTGGATGTTGTCGAGAATGGTCCACACACATCAATATGAACTCGCTCCATGATTTCTTCAGCTCAAATTTCTCGATCATGAAAGGAAGAGTTGGCGTACTTTCCCAAGGTGCAACCTTTGCATGTGTCCACTTGCTCAAGTTTACCTTTGGGAAGTCCAGTAGAGATCTGCTACATTATCTTCAAGGCCCCATGATGCAAGTGGCCCAACCTTCTATGCCATAACTTGCAAATGTCTTGGCTTTGCACCAATTTTGCTTTCGAACTCAATGCAGCACAGTCATCTACCTCTAGCCTGTAGAGATTCTTCACTCGAATCCCAATCCTCTTGGTCTGACCCATGGCTATGTGTCTCAGGAACACCTTTCCTTTACTAAAGACAACATCATAGCCTAAGTCTTCCAACATTGCGACCGATACCAAGTTCTTCATCAATCCAGGCACATACTTCATATTTGTCAAGGTGAGAGGAGCTCGATGCTCCCTCTGAAAAGTAACTGTGCCCACTCCTGAAACACTATACTTCCTATCATCACCCATCTCTATGCGCATCTTGAGGTATTTCTTCTCCAAGGTAATTAACAAACTTTTATCGCCAGTCATGTGGAATGAGGCTCCATTGTCAATATACCAAACAAAACCCACCATCGATGAAACCATACATGCGATGAGGCTAAAATCCAATTCGAACTAACAGGTGAGTGCCTCACCTTTTGATCCTTTCGAGGATCCCTTCTTGTATTTATTCAATGGACAATTAGTTGCATAATGGCCCACCTCATGACAACTAAAGCATCTCACTTTAGATTTGTCAGTCTTCTTCCCTCCATGAGAAGAACTCTATTTGGAATGGGAAGCCTTCCCTTTCCCTTTCCTTGCCTTACTTGCTAAGGCTATATTTTCTTCATCATAATGCTTAGATGAAGAACCATCTCTCGCGCTCGTCCTGATCTCCTCTTGTATTAGATCCAACCAAAGTCGTTCCCAATCCGACAGTTTCTCTCTTCCATTCACAGAGTCCTGGTAGCTATGCAAGCTCTTAGGAAGACCAAGGGGAGCAAGAATCACCATATCATCATCAGATGTCATTATTCCCACAATACCAAGCTAATCTCTGCAGGTGGTGATCTTGTTTAGATATGTAGAAATAGTGTCGCCCTTCTCACACTTGATTTTCCGAAGCTTATCCTTGAGTGCCAGTTTCCTCTGGTCACTACTGTTCTGATATAGGTCCTTCAATGTCTTCCACATTGAAAACGGAGTCTCCTTCCCATGGAGACTCGAGAAAATATGGTCTCGAACTCCCTCCAGAAGAATCCTTCTTGCCTTCGCCACACACTTCTTCCATTCAGCCTATTCTTGCACATTAGCTGCAGCTAGCTTAGGGATTTCTTGATTAATGAAATCCTTCAAGCCATTATCTTATAATACCGCTTCCATGCGATCCTTCTATGCTATGTAATTTGAGCTGCCATCCAGTGCATACTCGAGTCTTAAGCCATTGAATGCCATCGGTGAAATTTGAGGTGTGATAAGAATTCGATTTTGTACTTGCAATCAAGAACTTCAAACTTCTAATTTCCCTCTTCACAGTATATTGTTCACAGCTCTGATCACCTTTGCTCTGATACCATGTAGAATTCTCACTGTAGATTAACTTGATTATGAAATATAACTAAAGTAAAATACTTAATCTACTTCTACAATCAAACTTGCGGAAGATGAATCAATTTGAGAAAGATCAAGCAGAACAACATAACAGAGAAGAAGAATCAATACACATGAAACACAGAAGAATACTCTGGGGAAAGCCTCAGCTAAAAACCCATTATCTATATTATCATACAAGTGGAAATATCTCAGGATTACACAAAGCTTTAGCTCTCACAACTATCCAGCTCTTCGTACAATCCCTCTCACTACTCATAGATAGACTAGACAACTCATATGCCTTTCCCTTTGCCCTCCAAGCCTCCTATTTCCTTGCGTTGTTTTCCTTGGGTGTTCTAGTTGTAACCTTGTGTGACATTGATCTCACACATTTCTCCAACACAGTAAAATTGCGCAAATCTCAAGGAATGAATTCCTTCTGCATGCAAGAGATTTTATTATAGGAAAATTCTTGTAACTGATAGTACATTGTCTTTGCCTTTAATCTCAACTGGGTCTTTGTCTAAATTAACATTCATGAGTTATTTATGAGAGAATATTTAGTTATCTGGAGTACACTAGTTGCATGCATGCATGCATTAACTGACTGAACTCAAAATTAGTTCATGAAACTATTTGGAACTAATTTAACTGGACTTAACTCAGTTAACTGAGCTAACTAATTACAACTCAAATACAACTCATCCTTATCTCCTTAATTAAGGAATAACTTCCTCAATCAAAGGGATAACTGTTGCATGACTTCACAAAAACTTCTAGCTTGAATTTATCCAACTAATTAACTCAATATGAATTAATTAATTATTTTTTTCAAGCAGCTGGTGAGACTAAATTCGAATTTTAATTCAAGGACAAATTAAAATTGGAATATTCTTGTTGCCACATTTCAACAGTTTGAGTGGAATAAGTGGTTGCGGTAGTTTCCCCTCTTGATCGAAGCTGAGAAATAGGTATGGCATCCAAAGGGACAATAGCCATCTTTACACTTTCTTCCTTATCCTTCATTATTCTCTCCATCTCTACCTCCATCTGCCTAATTTGTATATTCTAGTCTATGATCAATTTCATCTTATCTGCTTTTTGTGCTTCACCTTCTTCAATATCCTTGGTCATTGGATCCTATGTGGTTGGCAGCTTGAGCTTCTTTCTTAAGGCTGCAATGTTTAGGTTCTTCTTTTTAATAATATCTTCGACAACATTGACAGCTTTGGGGTCATACCCTATCTTAATCACCAAGTCTTCCAAAGACTTAATCATGTTATCTTTTTCCAAGGACGAGACTTTATCCATCTTCAACTATAACTGGACATTTGTAAAAGAAACCTGCAATTTAGAAATTGACATAGCAGTGCTAGTCAAAGTGGAGGATATCATTGCACTAGTTTCCTTGTGCATTTCCATTTGGTCAATGGGATGCATGTCCTTTGTGCTGAATTCAAAATTAGTGCTCTTGTAGTCTACTATTGATTATGGTTGTGGAATTTGGGCCTCAAGAAAGGCCATCTGCATTTTGCCATACTATGTGTCAAAGGCTAACAACAGGCTACTCTGTGAGCTGGAGTTCCACTTCCAAAATTGGTTATAGGTGCTATTTTTTAAAATCTCATTTCTGAGCTTAATTTCCCTACATCTATCAAAGACTGTCTTCTTTTTTTTAATGATTCTAGCTCAGTTTCCTTGTGACCTTGTGAAGATGAAGGTTGATTAGGAGATGTTGTGAGTTTTCTAGTTATAGGTGGTGAATCTGTGATGATGATGGCAACCTGCTCTTCAGTTTCTTTTTCCAATTGTACTCTAGGAGTTAACTTTTCTCTCTTTTTGTAGTTGATCCTAAATTCTTTAGCTTCACTCCCGGTTGTAGATGATGATCCTTCCTCCCTCTGTATTTTACTTAATTTTTCCTCGGGAATGGGAGTCTACACACTAGAAGTAGAAACAAGTTGTTCTTCAGCTTCCTGTAAGGTATTTTCTGTCCACTCTAGTTGATTGGCATACTGCTCTATTTCTGTTCTTGAAGTATGAATGTAAGGAGTTATTTTTTTCTTTACTCTGAGCTTCGAAATGATGCCACAGGGGTCATAAGACCATGTAAAGCTTAGACCGAACTTCATTTCTTTCAGCGTTATATCTACCTCTTCACTTGATATCCTTGTGTTGCACACAAATAGGCCCACCTGTGTCTTTATTTTGAAATGTGACTTCTTCTTGGCCACTACAAAGTGGATGTCATGTGAATTCAACATTTGTCTGATGTACTCTATGGAAAAAATCCTCATTGGCAGGTATTTGGGGAGTTTATAGGGTGCCAATTCACAACCATACACCCTAATTTCTACGTAATGTTGGTATAGATACGAATCCCCAGTCTTTGCCTGATCTGTCAAGTGCAGAATTCTCTTGATTTCCTCATTGATCTTGTGTTGTACTGCACTGTTCAGAATGTTCATGGCTGGATGAACAAAGTCTTCAATAAATTGCTTATAAGTGAATTCTTGTTGTTCTCTCATGACCAATGAATTCCAAAAGATTATTGGCTATTGGTTCCCTGCATCATCAAGTTTCTGCAATGTGAAATTGAATTTGTCTTCCTGATAATAGAGGAACATATAAACCAAAATTGAGTTGTAATTGAACTCCTGTTCTATAGGAAATTTTATGAATTGTTCATGGATACTATCAGCCAAGAATTGACTAAATTTTAAGACCAAGGACGGCTTGCTGTCTGTGGAAAATATAGGGAGGAATTCTAAAATGGGTTCATCTACCCACTAATCATAATAATAGCCTAAAATGTAGGAAATCATGGATATAATTTGCTTGGCCTGATCAGGGAAAACGAAAGAAGGATATGGAGGATTATCTTTGGGTAATTGGGCATTCTCTGGCAAGAAAATCTCAAAAATTTTGGCTCTGGTGGCAAAGTCTAGCTTTTGATAAAGTTGGACGAGGGCTTCTAGGGAGAAATGAGTAGCATTTTCCGTAGTGGGGACCAACATCATTTGGTCAATGGATTGGGTTGTAATTGTGAAGAGAATGTCACCTGTAGGGGCAATGATGTCTCTTTGGGCAGGGACATAGCATGCCTGATATCTTCTGGTAAATTCTGGGGCTTGGAATGTCAAGGGGAAAATTTAGTGGGGGAGGTTGGACTCTCAGAGCCCGATTTCGTCAGTTTTGTCTATGTGTTTATCTTCTAGCCAACAATATAACTAAAGAAAATCACAATCACATTGGGCTTCATTTATCCTGTAATCCCTATTAGCTAAAGGTATATGATATAAATCTATAGAAGGGGGAATTAAAGGATTAAAAGGTTTATCTTGAGTCTTGGTCTTTGGAGGCATAATTGAAAAAATATAAGAACAAGATGAATTTGCAGAGAAACTTACCGAGCACAGTAGAATAACAGACTCTCAGGTGAAAATGAAAGGAAATTGTCGGTTTTATGTCGTGATCTGGTCGCGGAATTTCTCTGATAGAGATCATTTTGGGAAACTGTGAATAATAGAAGACAACAGTGAAATGCAAGAGAGTGATAGGATTAGCGAAAAAAATAAAGAGATGGGTTCAGCAAGTTTTAAATGTTGTAGTGAATCACCCCCTTGAAATGGCACAGGACCATTAGGCTAAATGATTACCCAAAATAAATTGAAATTAATGGAGAACAATCTTTTGGTCGGGAAAGCATTTAATTGGCTTAACAGTCATGCAACGTGGTGGGCAGAGAATGGTGGAGGAAACGTGGTGGGGCATGGTAAAGAGGATGAGGGAAAGATGGTTTCCCGAGGGGGTAGTGATCGGTTTATGATTTTGGTGAGGGGGGTGCGAAATTGTGAGGATGCAACATGTAAGGGATGGGGCCTGATGGGAGAAACTACTTTCTGGACCCCCCCCCCCCCCGGTGGTAAAGGTAGAATGGAGAGGGGGGCTAAAAATAGATGAGGTTTGTTGATCATGTGCAGGATCAAATCCTAATGCTTTCGAACTATCTAACATTAACCATAAATAACAAAATAACTTTGTTTGCTTGCGCCTTTTGATTTTTTTCTTTCTTGACTTAGGATAAATGGAATATGAAAGATATGAAAGACTTCAATCATATTGCACATATTTTATTTTTCACCATATCCTTAAGACTTAGGATAAAAATTAGATATACATATATATTTCCAAAAATGATCAAATCCACCTACCCATGACTAAGCTAGCATTTTTTATTCTTTCCTCTAGGCTGCACTTAGACAAGCGAACCCAATTTATTTTCTTTTATATACAATAAAAAGAACTATCTAGCCTATATCTTATTTCTCCTATTGATCCAAATTAGACAGTTGGATCAATGTAATTATCTACCTAACTAGTGATTTACCTAGATTAAACTATTGGGTAAGTCCTTATTTTATAACTTAATTTACATAAATTTAGAGTTTAATCATGATTACATTGTCTGATTAAACTAGTGATTGTGGCATTTTGAACAAGCTGCACACAAATTTTTTATTTTTCAGTAATGAAGAAAAATTATCTATGAGTAGTGGCATTTAGACGTGCAACACTTTCAATTTTATTCCTCTTTTACTTTTCTTTCTTTTGGTGTGGTTCAATCTTTTCTTCTTTTTACAATATTTTTTGTTTTTCTCTTTTTCTTATTTATAGCCTCTTTTCATTTTTTAATTATTTTTCTTTTATTTGGAAACCATTCGCAGATTGACAAGTATTTACAAAATAAGATTCCTAAGATACAATACTCAATTACCTTGAGATCCTATAAATTATAGGACCCTAACAGTGGCTCTAGCTAGGGATGGCACTCTCCCTGTCAGGTGCCAAGAACATGTGATTAATAGCCTTGAGTGTTCTATTTCAGCAATATCCATCTCTGATTTCTTTGTTGCAGTACTTATAGTAACACATCAATAGAAGCTTAGGGCCTTCTCTGAGGGCTTCAACTTCTGTTAATAGGTCACCCAATCCAAACAATAAAGGCAATGATATTTACAATGATAAATGCTAGGAAAACTTTTATTGCTCAGAGAAATAGTGTTTGAGCATCTTGCCATTGATAGGTCCACTGGGTAATTCTGTCCCATCTAAATTTTTGATAAAGAATGCATTATTCCCTCTGAAAGCATAAATGACATAAGGCCCCATCCATAAATTGTCAAAATTTCCATGCTTCCCTTTGTCTTCTCTTCTAGAATCCCATTTTAAGACTTTATCACCCAAGGTGAAATCATCTATTTTTTTCCTTCTGCCAAAAACTTTCTTGATATTCTCATGGATGACCTAAGCCTTATTATAAACTTATTCAATAGATTGTTGCAACTAGATTTTCTGATCAATTCTCCTTTGAATGTCATTTGGCTAAGCCTGCAATTCCTGAATGGAAAAACATCATCCATTCCATAAACCAATTGGTATGGTGACATGCCAATTGATTTCTTTGTAGTGAGCCTATCAGCCCAAAGTGCATTTATCATCTTGTTGTGCCATGACCTTTTGTTGTCTGCTAATAGCTTCTTGATAATATTTACCAGAATTTTATTTGAAGATTCAGCCAAACCATTACCTGTTGGGTAATAAGCAGTTGAATGTCCTAATGTGATATGGTATTTATTGCAGAAATCTATCATTTTCTTAGACCTAAAGGTTGCAACATTGTCTATAATAAGCTTGTTTGGGCAACCAAATCTAGACAGGATATTGGTTTCTAATAATTTGATGATAACAACATCTGTGGCTAGTCTAGAAAGAGTGACCTCAATCCATTTGGTGAAGTAATCTGTAGAAGTAAGGATCCATTTATGTTGAGAAAAAGGTAGAGGATGGATTTATATAATGAAATCCAATCCCCATTGTTGGAAAGGGATTTCAACAGATGTGGGCTTCAAAGGTAGAGGCAAAAGCTTTCTTTTTCCCTCAAAGATTTGACACTTGTGATAAGAGGTTACCTTTTTATGAACATCTGGGAAAATTGTAGGCCAATAAAAACTAGCTCTAAGGATCTTATTGGTAGTGGTTTTCCAATACAAATGGCCACCACAACCACCCTCATCAAATTCCTGCATTGTTATTTCTGCACCATCTCTCAATAGACACTTTAGTAGAATACCACCAACATCTTTCTAATATAAAACATTTTCTATGATGCAAAATTTAATTGCTTTTAGCTTCAGAAATCTAGCCTTTGTTTTTGTTAGACCAGGAGGAGCATTTAAATTAAATAAAACATAAATAAATGTCTGCATAGCAGGGTGAGGTCATGAAAGCCTCATCTAGTTGTGGAGTCGCATGTTCCTCTTGATCATCCAATTCAGCTACAAAGTTGATATCTAAAGCATTAAAATTAGATTAAACCATGAATTTAGCTAATCCTTGTCCTTTGATAAGCTTGGTTGGCTTGATTTCCATATCATATTCTAGTATGATGGCAATCCATTTTCCTCTTTAATTTTCCATCTGGTCCATTCTCTGTTAAGATATCTTTAACTACAGCGTTTGGTACATAAGAAATTATATGAGAATGAAGGATATATACTCTGAAATATTTAATTGCTTTTATCAGTGTGAAAGCCTATTTTTGCATTATGTTGTACTTGAGGGAAGCATCCCTTAAAGCCTTGCTAAAGAAAGAAATGGGTTGTTCATATCCATCATCATTTTTTTGCAAGAGGACATCTGCAATAATATCTTCAGAAGCAAATGAAAAAATTATAAAATGCTTAGTAAAATCTAGACTAATAAGGATTGGTGCATTTGTTAAAGCTTGTTTAACCTGGTCAAATGATTTCCTAGATTCGATGTTCCATTTGATTTCAGAATCTTGTTTTAGCATGTTTTTGATGTTTCTAAGAAGTTTTGCAAGGTTAGGGATAAATCTTCTCAGGAAGTTTATTCTCCCAATAAATGATTGAAGTTCTTTAATATTTCTTGGGTGATTTATTTTCAAAATAGCTTCAATCCTTTTAGGATCAATTTTAATTCCTTCCTTAGATATGATATGACCAAAAATTCTTCCCTCTTCAATGCCAAATACCATTTTTTGAAATCCCAAACCTTCTACATTTTTGAAATACTCTTCTCAGGTGCATCAAATGTTCCTCATCAGTTTTTTGAATATACAGTTATTTCATCTAGATAGATCATAATAAATCTTCCAATTTCATAGCAAAAGCAATATCCGTTGCTCTTTGAAATGTGGCTCTAGCATTCATTAATCCAAAATGGATCTTCACATACATTAAGGTACCTGATGGAGTATTCAATATTGTTTTATCCTAATACTCTGGATGAACTAAAACTTGATTATAACTTGAGAAACCATCTAATAGAGAAATCCTAGAAGATCCAACTACCTTTTGCAGAATACAATCCATTTTGGGTAAAGGATAGTTTTCCTTTAAGAAAACTTTGTTTAGGTTCCTGAAATCTATGCACAATATGGTTTCACTTGTTTTATTCCTAGTTGGCACAATATTGGAAACACATTTAGAGTACCTAAGAGGAACTATAATTTTAAAGTCGTACATTCTTTTGATTTCCTTCTCAAATAAATGCATCAAAAACATATTTATTCTACAAAGCTTTTGTTTAAAGGGTTTTTGATCTTCTTTAATTGAAATTTTGTTTTGTATGATTTTTGTATCATATGTTTTAAGATCTTCATATCTCCAAGAAAAAAATCACTAAATTTCTTGAATAAAACAATATAGTTTTGTTTTCCAGCTGTTGGGCTTGATTTAGATAGTTTTATGATTTTGGGGTCTTTTTCAGTACCTAGATTACAATCTTCAACTGTTGTTCCTGAGGGCTCAATCTTAGGATTTTTAGCCACGTCATTGAAATCAAATAATTCTTCTAATGGAACTAGACTTCTAGGAAAAACATTATATTTAAGCTGGAGTGTTTCAACTTCTTCTTTTTTCAGGATCTATCTCAAGCAATTCTAATTTATTTACAGCTTGGTCTATGGGTGTATTTACATCTGAATTTTCTAATTGACTTTCTAGATTAGAATGTTCAACAATTTGACTATGTACTTCATATTCCAAATCAATACTAGCATCTTGAAATTCATCTTTAGATTGCAAAAAACTTTCAATATGTTTATCATTTCCAAACACCTACCAATACCTCATGTTATCAAGTACATCTCGTCGGTGTTTTACCTCCAGTACATATTCTTGATTAGGATAAGGCATTTTACAAGAGCTAGCTAAAAAAACCAAATTGTTTGGAATGATGTTTTGCTTTCTAGGAATTGTAGAAAGGTAATATTCAATAAAACTCTCTAGAAAATCAAACACAACATTTTTGTATCCTCTCATCCTAGGATGCTTGGCTGAATACTCTCCTTTAATTTTTTTTATAATTAACTCAACATCTCGTTGGATGGAGATTCTTTTGGCACCTAAATTTTTAAGCAACTGAAATCCTAAAATAAGGGCTTCATACTTTGTTGTATTATTAGTAAATTGAAAACTAAGCATATAAGAGTGACCCTCAACATGATTATTTCCTGTATTAACCACCTAAAGTCCTGCTCCATCACCATCTTTGCTACAAGAGCCATCAAAACTCATGTTCCATAGAGGCTTGGGAGGAGTATTTAGTTTTGTTATTTGTGTTTGAGTTTGGTCTATTTTAGAAATTTCAATTTTAGCATTGATTACTCGAGTATTGATATCCCCATCATTATAAAGAATGAAAGAATCCAAATCTGAGTGAACAAAATAAAGAGGATAGTTGTGAGGTTTGTCTTAAGTACTCACCATGAATTTCGTCAAGGTTTCCCTATACAGTCTTCTTTTCTGTCCAAAGATTGGTGTGGTAGCAAAGGTCATATCCATCTATAGGGTACCTTATAATTTTCTCCCCATGAGCGTGACAACAACATGCCATACCTAGGTGGAATATCTGCAACCGCTATGTCCATTACTAGACTATTGGCAGGGATTTGAGCTAAAGTAACACATAGGGCTTTGATAAGACCTAGGCATCTAACATTGCTGGAATCAAAGGAATACAGGTCTTTATAAGGTCTAGTAATGTCAAGTCCTAATTTCTCCATAATAGCTTTAGGCATTAAATTGTGGGAGGCACCTGAATATAGCATAGCATTATGGAGAATTTTGTCATGAATATTTAGGCTAACATAGAATGGAAGAACACCTCCTTTAGGTGGTTTACCTTCAACTTCTGGTCCAAATAAGAGTTCAGGATGACCAGCATTTAGATTTATAGAGTCAGTGTTTTCCCCTATGTTTAAATATTTCATTACTTGGGGTATGTACATGTTTTTTCTCATTAAATCTATGAGAGGAATAGGGATTTTCAATTTCGCTAGTTCATTCTCAATGTTGAACGACATTTGAATCTTAATCAAGTTGGGAAGTTCAGATTGATCTATGATTTGTTTTTTCACATGCTCTTTTTGTTGACTGGTGGTTGGGATATCTATTTGAGTAGTCTTAGAAACATTGTCAATTACCTTCTTGACAAGGATTTCTACTTTTTGCTTGCCAAAATTATCCATAGTTTTCTTAGGAAGATTATCTGTGGTTTTCCTAGGTTCAATTTTAGATGACGTTTTAGCAGTATTATCTGAGTTTTTGGTGTTGAGAGTGTCTAGATTTTTTTTGCTCCTTAAGGAATTCCATTATGGCATTTTCAAACCCTTGTTTATATTCATTTAATTCTTTAAAATCTTGTTCAGTTTGGGCTAGGAGAAAAAGTTCATGCTCCTCTTGAGTGAGGAAAACTGTTTCATCATCATTTATCCCCATAAAATTTATTTTTTTATCATACAAATATTCAATAATATTCCCCTCATCATCTGTGTAATTTTCTTGAAAAGGAGGCAAAACCTGCTGGTCTAGACCCTTTTGTTCTCTTTGTTTAATTTGGGGAACATTCCTTCTAAATTTTTGGTTTCTATTTTGAGGAGAATTTTGGTTCTCTCTTACTTGATTTTGGTCATTGATGTTTACTCTTTGCATCATCTGATTCACTACTCTCACTAGGTTATCAATTTTATGATCAACAACAGAAGTAGAAGGTTCTTATTTTATGCTAACCCTAGATTCAGATTTTAATTTGGCCTTCTTGGCTAAGCTATTAACTTCAACTTTAATAGCATTAGATTGCATTTCTTCCAAAGTTGTCGGGTCTCTCTCTCTAAGTTGATATTCCATGTCTACATAGAAACCATCAGGAAAATCAATCAGAGCCAGGTGAGGGGAGGGCTTGATGTCTTTTGGAATGGCATTGTAAACAATTTTAAATTGTTCACAATATTCTTCCACACTTTCATTTGGTTTTATTTTCAGTCTTTTATATTAATTTAGAAGTTGAAGTGGATTTTTCTTGATCTCCCATCTAGCTAAGAAAGTTTTATGGAAAGCCTCAAGATTGGCCATACTTCCTGAAAGTAAACTCCTAAACCATTTTTTGACATCACCTCCTAAAATTTGTGCAAACAATCTCATTTTAACATCAGCTTCATATACTTCTTGAAGGTCAAACACATCATTAATCCTATCCACATGTTGTTGAGCAATATAAGCACCAGTGTTATCAAAGGTCACTACCTTAGATTGATAATCTATAGGCATATCATTTAGTTGGCTTGGTAACACCGAAGTTGTATACCTACCTACCATAATTGGTCTGGAAGATTGACTTGAAGAAGGACCTAATGTAGGTGTGGTTTTGATAACTACAGGGATAGTAGGAATAACAGTTTGAGATATCACACGTGAGGAAATTGAAACTATGGAATGAGTAGGACTGGGAGCTTGTATATGAACTAATTGGGAAGATTGGGAAGACAAAGAGGCTGTTGCAACTGTTAAAGCATAAAATTCAACAAATTGTTGAATAAAAGCTTCTTCAATAGCTTAGTCCAAAATTGAAACTAGACCTTGTAATTTGTCAAAATATTGTAAGGATTAAAGGTCAAGATCTGTTTCAAGAAGTTAGGTTTGGGATATGTATAGTTGTAGTAGGGCTTTATCAATGACAGTGTGATCTGCAAAACCTCAGATCTTGATCTAAACAAACTATGCTGGAAAGGCAAATCAAACCCTATATCTTGAATAGTTTTGAATTTCTCTGGAAGAGAGTTAGAAATTGAAAAAGGACTATTCTCAGGAAGAGAATTAAATCTATTAAGAGGAATATTACTACCTTGACTCTCTGTAAACATTTTCTTTCTCACCAATTTCTCAGGGTTATCTACAAATTCAGCAGCGCTGTGATCAAGGTGAGATCTAGTGAAAAATCTTTTGCGAGCCACGTATATTAAAAATCATCACACAAATAAAAATCAAAATCAATAGCACACTAAATATTTACAAAATAACAACCTCAGATCATGTATTTTGTAATGATATAACAACTCGTTTATTGAAATATTGATTGAAAACTAAGGAATAATAATGTTTTAGATTAGTCTTTCTACACGTTGACCTAGAATTATATTTTTTCACTGCCCTCCGCCTCCCCGCGCTCTGCGAGCTCTTCATGCTCCCATGGGCTGGTTGGCCATGCTAGGGCTGCACCCCTCTTCCATGGATGAGTTGGGCTCATCCCAGGCTCCTCTTATCAGTCTTTTGTCCCCCCCCATAGCTGAATATGTCACATTCAATACTCTTCTGGCTTCGCTGCCAACCAAGAAGAAGTTGAATGCTTCGAAGTTTGTTAAAAAACTGGAAAACATTCTATAGGTCTCCCTTCCTCTGGAAGGGCCAATCAAGGTTGCTCTGTCACTGGCAGAAAGGGCCCTCGTAGGTCAGTTCACTGGCCTTTGGCCTTCTCCCAAAGCCGTGGAAGCTTGGGTTTGCAGACACTAGAGACCATTAATCAAGCAAAGTGTCACCTCGTTTTTTCTAGGGCGAGGTTATTTCATGTTCAAGTTTATCTCAAAAGACTACAAGGATATAATCTTCAGGAATGGGCCCTATTTTATGGGTCCTCAAGGTCTCTATTTGAACAGATGGAATCTCGATTTTGATCCAGCTGAAGATGTTTCATCGGCAGTTCCAGTGTGGGTAAGGCTTCTAAATCTTCCTATGCATTGATGCAACTAGGACTCCCTCCAACATATTGGCAACGTGCTGGGAAAATTTTTAGATCACACAAACACCAAGGATAAATATAACTACACTTGGATCTGTGTCAAAGTAGATCTAGAAGTGGGACTGCCAGAGGCTATAAGGATAAATGTAGGAAGTTGGACTCATGTGCAAAAAATTGATTATGAGCAGCTTCCTTTCAAGTGCCACAAGTGCTAGTAATACAAACATTTTGCCAAGAACTGCACAAAAAATGAAGAGCTGGTGCAAGGAAAGGAAGAAGGATGGAAACAAGTCAAAAGGTCAAGGGATAATCCTAAACTTTCAAACCCTCCTAGAGATACAAAAGGAAAAGGGTTGCAGCCTTCTTCTAGTGGCCAACTAAAGGCACAAGAGAATGTGTTCACCCTCTTTCCTCTACCTCAATTGAAATGCATGAATAGAACAGTAGCAGAAGGAGGCAAATGAGAAAGAGATCCTTGAAAATTCTAGGCAAGGTGAGAGCACAACAGTAAGCCCTAAGGAAAAGCCTACAGATATGGAAGAGGAATACCTAGATTCTAAAGAATCTGAGGAGGAAGGAGAAATAGGAGACTCACAAACATTGTCCCGCAGATCAACAAGAGGAAGGAAAACTGATCGAGAAAAAATAGAGCAAGAAACATATAAAGATAAACTCCAAGGCAGCCAACCAACGTTGGAGAAGTTGCTAGAAAAGACACCGAAGATTAAAAGAAGCTGTTATCACTAAACAAATTTCAAAGAAAAGGAGATCAGAAATCTTCATCAAATTCAAGCGAGGCAGCTCCTCAATTAAGCAATGCATTTCCTTCTAGGTTGATTTATCTAAAGTGGTTTCAAAAGAGAAAATATCCAAAGAAAGGGAGATATCATAAGAGCTGAAATAGGACTGAGCCCTAGGGCTAAGGAAACATCATCACAGCTGCATAAAAGTGACAGAGGTAAGGCAGTCATCCCTCAACAGGAGGAATGTAGTTTTGAAGAATTGAAGAGAAAGTTGAATTTGGCAAATTTGGAAATTGCCAAACGAAAAATAACCTCAAGGAAATATGTAACCAAAGAATATCATTTCAATAAAATGGAGGCTCTATGGTCAGTTTTCGTGCTCAGTACTTCACCTGCAATAAAGGAAATCCCATAGCAAGTAAGGCTAAATAATAATTTTGATAGATTGCCTTTTGAAGTTTACTTTAAAAGGATGTTGTCAGTTTATTCATTTTTGAATAGCCTCATGGTATATGGGAAAGTCATTTCAAAACAAAGGAAAGATCAAGGAAGTCAAAGTTTTGGACTTAAACTGTGG
>APFE030189441.1:0-10446 GCA_000404065.3 Pinus taeda
ATGAAGAACTTGAGCAGATCGAAAAGAACAACACTTGGGAGTTGGTTCCTAGACCGAAGGATAAGAATGTTATCGGAACAAAATGGGTCTTCAAAAACAAACTGAATGAAAGTGGAGAAGTAATTAGAAACAAAGCCAGACTTGTTTGTAAAGGGTATGTGCAGCAAGAAGGAATAGATTTTGAACAAACCTTTTCTCCTGTTGCAAGACTTGAAGCCATTCGAATGTTTCTTGCTCTCTCAAGTTTTCAAAATTTCAAAGTATTTCAAATGGACGTAAAATCAGCATTTCTGAATGGAGACTCGGAAGAAGAAGTTTACATTGAATAGCCAGATGGGTTCATTCTTGGAAATGATCCAAATCTTGTGTGCAGATTGAAAAAGGCTCTCTATGGGCTCAAACAAGCTCCAAGGGCTTGGTACTATCGCTTGGACAAATATCTTCATCAACAAGGTTTTTCAAAAGGTTCAGCAGATAGCAATCTTTATATCAAAGTTGAAGATGATAAATTACTAATACTTGTTGTGTATGTAGATGACATTTATTTTGGCAGCAATGAAGAAGAGATGAGTCAAAACTTTGCCTTGATCATGCAGAAAGAATTTGAAATGTCCTTGCTGCTGGGAGAACTGACATATTTCCTTGGTTTGCAAATCCAACAAAAGGAAGGAGGAATCTTTTTATCTCAAACCAAGTATCTCAAACAGATCTTGAAGAAATATGCATGGAAGATGCAAAACCAATATGTACACCCATGGTCACAGGATGTAGCCTCAGTGCAAATGATGAATATGTAGCAGTACATCAACCAACCTACAGATCTATGATTGGAAGTCTACTTTATTTGACAGGTACCCGACCGAACATCATGCATGAGGTAGGAATAGTTGGAAGATTTTAGGCAAATCCAAAGGAGACGCATCTTCAGGAAGTGAGGAGAATTTTCAAATATCTTCAAGGGACACAAAATTATGGCTTATGGTATCCTAGAGATACAGATCTCACACTTCATGCTTATACAGATGCAGATTGGGCCGGAAGCGTGGATGACAGGAAGAGGACAAATGGTGGTGCGTTCTTTATGGGTTCCAGATTAGTATCTTGGTTCAGCAAGAAACAGAGTTCGATTGCCTTATCTACAGCTGAAGTAGAATATGTTGCTGCTACATCTTGCTGCACTCAACTCCTTTGGATGATGCAGACCTTGCAGGATTTTCAAATCACTTGTACACCCCCTATCTCTATCTTATGCGATAATACAAGTGCAATCAGCATCTCAAAGAACCTTGTCATTCATTCAAAAACCAAGCACATACCAATCAAGTATCATTTTATCCGGGAACAAGTGCTTGAACAAAAGGTCAAGTTGGAGTATGTTCCTTCTAAGGAACAAGTTGTTGATATTCTCACCAAACCATTGCCCAGGGAGACTTTTGAATACCTCAGGCAAAAGTTGGGGGTTGTTGATGCATCATCTTATTGTTGAGACTCTTATGATTGTTGGTTGTACGCATGATTCATCTGGGGTATATGCGTACATGTGCTGGCTTGCAGCACAGGTTCAGGGGGAGCATATAATGCATTGTTGGCATTATGGAGGATGTACAAAAGGAGATCATGAAAGCTGGTCTGAATATAGCTATAATATGTCTCTATCTCTTTCTTGGTCATTAATGGTGTCTGGTGGATTATGGTTCTTCTTTGCAGATCTGGTTCATATTCAGGGGGAGCATGTTCTTAGGGGGAGCATAACCCTTTGCCCTTGATGTCAAAGGGGGAGAATGTCGCTGAAGTTTTTGAGGTTGCCATCAAGTCCAAAGGGGGAGATTGTTGGCATTATGTTTTTGGTGAGGTTATATGTTACAGATGTTTTACTTGATGGCAACACCCATAGCAAGGCTCTCAATATGATGAAAATTAAGAAGTACACAGGGGAATAGTTCAGAAGATGCGTACCCGCAAGTATGCCGTGTAGGGACCTCGGCTAGACACGCAGGTCAGCCGTTCAGGAGGTGCGTACCCCCAGTGCACACATTTCAAGGTAGAGAAAAGAACACGTGGGGTTTCTTATGTTTAACCCTTGGTATTTAGCCGACGGTATTGTGTTATTATGGTTTTGGCCCGTGGTATTGGTTCATGATTTGAGGAAGAACTTACCTATATAAAGCAAAGGAGATCATTTGGCTTGAGCATCTTTTGAAATTGAATATCTTAAGATCTGAAATATTGGGTTCTCGGTTTAAAAGCTTGATCTATAAAAGAGAAGTTGAAAGCGAATCTGTGAAGGGTGATCTCTCGAGTGCAAGATCAGATCTGAGCATCTGACTGTATTTCGGCCCTAATCAGAGGTACGCAGGAGATTAACGGTGCGAGTGCGTGGGCATGCAGAGCAGAAGAAGGATAAGTGCGTGGGTACGCAGGGGCGACAAAGGCGCAGTGTGTGGGTACGCAGAGCGACAGAGGTTCAGGTGCGTACGCACAAAAAAAGTACGCGGTGCGATAGTGTCTTTGGGTGCGTGGCTTCAGTGAAGTACGCGGCGCGATAGTGTATTTGGGTGCATACTGTACGCACCGCAGTAGAAGAAGAAGTGCGTGGTCACGCAGTGCAGCAGAAGGAACTCTACGGGTATACGCAGAGAAGCAGAGGGTGAAGTGCGTAGTGACGCAGGCCAAAGAAAGGAAAAGCTGCGTATCTGTCTCATGACTATTTGTTGACTGAATTTTTCTGTTGATAAGGTGTTCTTGGTTTAGTTCTATGTTGTTGATCTGGTTACTGCTGTTGACTATGAAATCTACATATACTTGATGATCATTTGATGTTTATGGATCCAGTTTGAAAATTTATGGAAAGTGGTCCTTGGAAAGAAGTAGGGGGTTGTAGCTCCCTTCCAGGAGAGACTGGAAAACGAGAGATAGTTGTAGCTCTCTGCAGGTTGCAGCCTGCGTACTGGTAAAGGACTGCACCAATACAAGACCATTGTAAAAGGAGTTTCTAATTTGAAAGAAGATAGAGACATATTGCAGCAGGTGGTTTTCACCCACATTGGGTTTCCACCTTATATCTGGTGTTCTTTGATGTGATTGTCTGTTTTTTTTCCTTGTTCATTCTCATTATTTTATGGTACTGATATGCAAAAATAATTCAAAGAGTAAATAAAGAAGATTTGGTAATAGAACAAGATAATACTGATTCACCCCCCCTCTCAGTATTATTTTCAACAGTCTTGGCCTTCTTGGGATGAACAGGGTGAAGGCGTTGCTGCACTGGTTTAGCATCAGGACAGAACCTAATTTCATGCACAATGATGTTTGGATCAATATCAAGAATTTGTACATAAGACCATGAAAAAACATCTTTGAATTCCCATAATAGGGATTTGTAAGTCTTGACCTCATTGGGAGAGAAAGACGCACAAATATGTAGATTTTTGACAATGCCGAGTTTAATTAAAATATCAAGAGGAATGGTCTCTTCAATGTTCCATAAGTTATTCTCAAAATCGACATCCTAAATGGATGTGGTATTCGTAGATAACTCAATGGTATTGGGTCGATAAAGTTCATTAAGGTTGTCCTCGAAGGAATCTACAAGGAGCAACGATCATGTTGATCATCCCATGGTGAAACATCTGGCATCATTATTTCCAAGATGCTCTAATTGGTGGAAAATGTATGAGAGAAAGGATCAGATGGCATACCATAATATAAATAACGATCAACCTAATTGATAAGAAAGGAAGGATCATAATAAGTTTCACAAGCTGAATATATGTCTTTGTAATCTAGCTCAATGGGGTTAAGTAGCATATAGTCACCAAAACTATCGATATTAGATTGATCTGGTACTATCCATGGATCAACTAGAGCAGTACAAGAAGATATAATATTAATATTGGAAATTGAAGTAGATTTGTCAGGCAGTGGGGGAGGAGGAACCAAAAAGTTTCCCATTATTATCGCTCTGTAATTTCCCAAGGTTTTGAGAGAAACCCATTTCCCAAGGTTGTGAGAGAAACCCAAAGGTAACCGCAAAACCACGTTGGAAGTTGGGATCTTATCCTTCCATCTTCGAAGAGGGATCTCTATATGATTTATATTTGTTGATTCAATATATTAGGCTAGTTATGAGTTTTTAGTTTGATTCTTTCAAGGATTTGGTTGAAAACTATAGGAAAAGTCCATTGAGAAATGGAGGCATAATTCTTAGGGTGATCAAATACAATAATGTCATAACAGATGTAACAAGGAAAGTTAGGCATGATTTGAATGTTTAGATCATTTGTGGGGTGAATGGGATGAAAATATTTAGATTCAATTAAATATAGAGCATGCTAGGATGAATTCTATATTTAATATCAGAGTGAAAACATAAATATTGTTTCTAAGCCAGAGAAGAGTGTATTTAAACAAATTCAACCCTTAATCTTCTTTAAACAATAGAGACAAAAACAAAATATGGAAAACTAGAAAAATAACAATTTTACAAGAGAGGAAACTTCACCAATTGCGAAAAAACTTGTTTTATTAATGGAAATGATCACTTCATTACATGTACATATTTACTCAAAGATATTCTTTCTTCACACAAGTTCCAACCCTTTGTACTTCAATAGATGAAGTATTTATACAACTTTCATCAAAATATATTGATTTAAAATATCGAGATGTTTGTACAAATATCCTAAAAACATTGTTTACAAAAATAGTACAAGAATATAGGAAAATTAAAATGCTGAAGCTCCCTTGCACTGATTTTGAGGATTCTGGTGATGACAAGGACTGAAAAGGTTGCTACTTTGCTTCTTATATCTTCATGCCCTTGAAATATAGAGTTGATGATTTCCTGCTATTTGTCTTTCAATTGATAATTTCGTGCCTTAAAATCTAGTTTTTGTGAACTTATCCCTGAAAATATGTTTAAAATCTAATTTTTGTTAACTTATCCCTGAAAATATGTTAATTGCTTGAATTTACTAATGATTTTATGTCACGCTTTGACAATGCCTCACCAATGTCATAAAATATTTTGGAATGAAATATTTTATAAAAAAAATTCAAATATTTCGTAAATGAATTTCATATTTCTCTATTTTCATGAATTTACTAAATGAAATCCTCAAAATATCTCCTCAAATAATTGCATCCTGTAAATCCATCCATTATTTGAAATTATGTCTTGCTTTGAAATATTTTAAATCCATGCCTTATTTTTCCTTCTCATGGATTTTCAAAACTATGTGTTGTTTTTCCTTCCCATGGATTTCCAAAACCATGTGTTGTTTATCCATGTGTTTTTGTTTTTACTTTGCCTTTTACCCCTATAAATTATTTGGATAAGTATTTATCCAAATCTTATGTTATTGTACATTTTTCATTGATAATTTGTTTTCCGTCCTCATCTCTATAAAACTATTGTTGGTTTTTCTCCCATGGTTTTGATTTTAAAAATAATTAAAATTATTTTCAATCTCAAAATAATTTAAATATTCATTTGTGCCAACATAAAAGAAAATAAATTATCATAAGTGACTTTTCACTCTGGTTCATTCCTTTTTCAAATGTCATTTTTCCTGAGCCTCCTTTTACTTTCACCTGTAACCTCATTTCATACATGTAAGTTTCCTTTTTACCTTTGTCTTGTTCACCTCAGTCTTATTCTTACTTAGCCTAACATTTGTAAAGTTATTTTATAAATATATTAATATCACACAAGCTTCAGTAATACAAGAACCAACTCCAGATAATTTCCATTAATCAATTCAAATAATCAAAGGGAACCATTGACCTTCCTTCCATACATCATAAGATTCAAATCAATACAATTAATGGTTTTCAGATGGAGGTAGGTAGTAAATGGTTTAGGAAATTAAAATAATCAAATGGGACCATTTACCTTCCTACCATACATCATAAGGTTCAAATCAATACAATTAATGGTTGTCGTATGGGGTAGGTAGTAAATGGTTTGGGAAGGGGGAGTCTGAAGTAAACAAAAGGGTCACAGTTGTGAAAGATAGTAAATTTGAAACTACTTTTTTAGGCTGCCCCATTGGTTAAATGTCGAAAACGCAGGGTCCCCCCAAAATCCATCAATAACCATCAATTTATTTTGCACATATCTCATAGTTAAGTGAGAGGTGGGGACACAATTTACTTTGGCTTTATGGATCTGATTTGTCACTTGACACATGAAATTAAATGTGGTTCTAATGTTTTATAAATTAGGTTTCTAAGTTATTTTTGAATTAATTTTAATAATTCAAATAAATAATTTCACACTTAGGCCTTTTTCTTTGTTTTGTGGTTTTGAGGAGTAGACTTCAAATTTCTCTATCTTTTGATCTAGATGTTGGTTTGAAGCACCAGATATACCATTGGAAAGTCTCTTATGAGCACTTTACTATGAAAGCACATACAACATGATATAACATGGAATTTATATGAAAAAAAATCCCAATCATTCAAAGTTGTCTTGACCACAGAGCTTCAAGAACTAAATGGTTCCTTGGACAGACAAACCTTTAGGCTATGACACCTATTGATTCATAGGCTAAAATTTACTAGTAGATTCCCAAAATAAATAACCAGATAATCATCAAATGATCACTATAAATTATACAATCTTAACACCCATGAGAGAGGAACCATTGAGCAGTCCAACTCCTACATGTTGATACGGGTTAGGGGTTTCCCCCAGAAGAGGGATACTTCCAATAACTAAAGAATCATTGGCAAAGAAAGTGAGGTTATTGATGGCTATGATATTGTCTTTAATGAGGAAAAGGGATCATTCAAAAATATGGGGAAACAACCACAACCATAGAATAGATCGACCTACAACCAAATAGAAGATTATAATCTAGAGGTCTGTTAATAACTTTGACTTCTACTAATACAGTCTTACCACCTAATTATACCTGTAGAGAATTCAAAATCCCACATGCTTTATAGTTTCTTCTATCAAAATCTTTCAAAGTGGTTGGTGACTAGCTTAATTGGGGAAAACTAATAGTCTTCCAACAAGACAGGGACATAAAACAAATTGAAGAATGTTCATCCACAACGAAACGTTGAATATTCTTACCATGAACAACAACCTGTATCATGAAGTCTAATTGAGTCAGAAATTGAGGTGTATGGTTCTTATGGTTAAATACTACCAGGTTGGAATCTAAAGGATTAATACAACCAATCGCTGAGAGAAAATCCTTCTTTTGGGTGAGGAGATTTTGCAACACCTTAAGAGTGGACATAGATGATGGAGCTTGAGCCAGGTCCTAAACTATGTTATAATTTTCAGCATCTCTTGCACGAGGGTTGAATTTTGATTTATGGATAGCATTTTTGGGAGGCTTATTTGTTAATTTAGTAGGTATGCCATTTGGAGTAGAGTCTAGTGGAGATGTGGTCGAATTGATAGGTTGATCAGTAGCCTGATCATTCGAAGGATTCACATTGCCATAGTACTTACTTCAGGTAGCCACCAAAATATAATTTTTAGGCTTAGTAGAGGAAAGCATTAAAACCCAATTAGAGGAAGTAGGGTCCCGAGCAACCAAATTGGTCTCTTGATTTGGAAATGGGTCTGTCAATAGAGCAGGTGTAGTGGACGATTTAAGGAATTGATTCACCTCAGCTTGGTGTGGAAAATCATGATTGAAATGCTCCTCATTAAATATTATATGTGGGTAATGAGGTTTCCTCTTCTCTTCAGGAGACTAATTATTTTGTTTAACATGCAGAGCAATTTCTTTCTTCTTCTTGCCTTTTCCTTTCTTGTTACTTCCTAGTTGTGGAGATTTTCCATTAGATGATTGAACAAAATTTATCTCAGAAGTAGACATTGTACGGGTGAGAGGGCTTTGAGCAGTGACAACAAGAATTGAACCAAATCATTTACTTATCAACTGTTGGCTGGTAAAACCAATTACACCATCAACAACATGTGATTCTTTACCAAGAGTTTGGGAAATTGTATTGGTAGGTCGTAGAGCATCTGGTATCTTATCATCCAACGCGCCAAATTGGGTATAAATTAGATCCAAGTTCTGGGCACGAGCGATCACTTGTTCTTCAGTTACAACTTCGCCCTTGACTACATCTTCTATGATAGATGGAAAAAAAGTCTTAATAAAACATTCAACTAAAAATTGTTTAGGAATGAAATTCTTAACCAAACAATGACATTGTTGCCACTCATGAATATGATCAAAAATGTGAGTGGCCTTACTCTGTTTTAACTTAGCTAAGAGTTTTGTTTCAGTTTCATATCTGATGGGTAACTAGAAATTTGTTAGGGACGTAGTATCCAAGGTGATAAATTTATTAAATGAAGCTTGAGGTAATTCTATGTACCATTTAGCCACCATACCAGTGAGTGTATGATGGAAAAGACTCAAACAAATAAAATCATCATTGAGGGAGTTCAAAGAACACCACAAATGATAAGTCATTATGTGCGTATATGGGTCTTTTCTAGGATTTCCATTGAATTTAGGAATATCAAAAGGAATAATCAGCCATCGAGTAGAATGAGCAATGGGATCATTGGTGAGCCTGGTCAAATTTGGCAATTCGAGAGCATCTCTGAATGAAAACTTCATGTTAAGTTACGGTGGAGGGTATCCAAGATAAGAAGGGATAGCCTAAGAAACATGTATTTTTGTCTAGTGATAGGGAGGATTTTGATAGCCAATATACACATAAGCCTATTGTCTAGCTCCAGGATGACCTTGCAAAGGTTGAAACAGATATGTTTGTACTTTCTGACTATAAGAAATCTCATGGATACCTTGAAATGGTGGATATGGTTTCCCTGTGGGATTTTTCATCATCTCCACATAAGGTGGATTCAGTTGTTGTTGTGCCTATGTCATACCATACACATTCTGACCCATATAAACTTGAGGAATGGCCTACCTAAATTATTATGATTGTAAGTCACCTTGAAGAGATTGGGTATACATGGGTTGAGATGTAACAAATACCAATGGAATGTGTTGAGTTAAAGGTACAAACCTTTAAATTTTGGCTTACATCCATTTGAGTTTGAATAGGTTGAGACATGGGTTTTTGAACATAAATCTGAGGGTTAAATGGAAAAGTTTGAAAGGCTAAAGACGAAGCCACAATTGAACTAGCTTGAATAGGAAACATAGGTTGTCAAACATTAGCAGCCATTTCCAAATAGGGAGGACACATTTGAGGCTGAGAACTAATTTGAGGAGATGGAAATGAACCTACAATAGGTTTCCCCTTAGGAAACGAAGGACGATAATATGGAGGCAACTCCCCCCTAGAGGATGGTTTCCAATAGGAGATGGATTAGGCTATTGTAAATAACCATATCCACTAACATACGGGACAATCTTCTCCTAAAATATACATGTAGATGGAGGAAGAGGAATAGACTATGTAGCCTTCATTAGCGAAGTGCTAGATAGAATTCCATATGTAGATTTCATGGGAGAGGTCCATATACTTCACATTGCACCAGAGAAGGTACTAAACAAGATTTGGTAACCAGAGGGGATGGGCCACCATAAAAATCTGCCATTGGTGTGGTTAAAAAAATAGATGAGGTTGAAAATTGGGTCGTCTAAGCCATGGTAACATATACAGGCTAGGAAACCAAAGTAGACTCATTCATGGATAATCCCAAATACGATTGCTAAGAGAAACTCAAAGGTGAGTTAAAAGGAAAAGAATTAGATAAGGGAGGATGAAAAGGAGTGTTGCACAAAAATATCATCACCTTGATTATTTGCAGTCAGTGTAGGCCTATCATCACCTATACCAGCTTCCTAAGCAAGTCTTAAACCTCAGCTCTTAAAAAAAAGCTTCAGAAAAGAGAGAAAGACATCAAAAAAAGCAATATAACTCTTGTTCCGCACTTTCTCTTACTTTTTCCTGCGGGCCCGCACCTTTTGTTCAAGGTATCTGCGTACTTATATGCTCTGTATGTAAAGGGGAGGGTGTGTACCGCTGTAAAAGTAAAAAGGCACAATATTTATCTTAAAAAACTCATCTTGGGTTAATTCTAGAGTTTTCTAGAAGCATTTGTTACGTGGATTGTTCGCTCCAAGTGGTCCATGCATCCCATCATGGGAGGAACTAATCCCTTGTTGAGAGGAGCTATCCCTTTGAAGGAGGACTCTATTCCTTTGAAGGAGGAGCTGGTAACTGATCTCCATTGCACTATAAATTGAGGCATTGGGTCAGTGGCCAGGGAGGTTAGAAGCTGAACTTTTGAGGGTAAATGCTCGTGAAATCAAGACTTCTTATTTGAGCTTAAGAGGAGAGATCACATACCTTTTTGGCCCCATTAGGGAGTGAGTGAGATTGTCAAAGTAGAGGAGACTTCTTGTTGGACCCTGGAAGGAGCTTGTACAGCGTCAAGGAAAAGGTTGTAAGGTTCTTTTCTTTGAATTAATACAATCAAGCTCA
>APFE030189445.1:9551-76107 GCA_000404065.3 Pinus taeda
TTGACTGATTCTGGTGAACCAAAATGTTATGAAGAAGCAATGCAGGTAGAAACCAGGAAGAAGTGGGAGGTAGCCATGGAAGAAGAGATGGACTCCTTAATGCATAACCAGACTTGGGATTTAGTCAGGTTGCCTGCAGGAAAAATTACATTGAAGAATAAATGGGTTTACAGGTTGAAGGAAGAAGATGGAGGAAAACAGAGGTACAAAGCTAGACTTGTGGTGAAGGGGTTTGCACAGAAGAAAGGTATTGATTTTGATGAAATATTTTCTCCTGTTGTTAAAATGACTTCAATCAGAACTATTTTAAGTCTAGTAGAAGCTGAAGATTTGCATCTTGAGCAATTATATGTAAATACAACCTTTCTCCATGGGGATTTAGAGGAAGAGATATATATGCAGCAACCACAAGGATATGAGGTTAAAGGGAAGAAGAAACTAGTGTGCAAGTTGAAGAAGAGCTTGTATGGCTTAAAACAGGCTCCAAGGTAGTGGTATCTAAAATTTGACAAGTTATGTCTGAACAAGGTTATACTAGATGTCACTTTGGTCATTGTGTTTATCTGAAAAAGAAAAATGATGGCAGCTACATTATATTTTTATTGTATGTAGATGACATGCTTGTTGCAGGGTCTAACATGCAAGAAATAAATGTGCTCAAAAGAATTGGCAAACTCATTTGCAATGAAGGATTTGGGTGTTGCAAAACAAATCCTTGGTATGAGAATAACTAGAGACACAAAAAATCACAAAATAACATTGTCTCAGAATGAGTACATAGAAAAGGTGTTGAAAATATTTAATATGCACAATGCAAACTAGTTAGTACACCTTATGCTAGCCATTTCAAACTTAGTAAGGAGATGTGCCCAAAGACCTAAGAAGACATGGATTATATGTCTAAAGTTCCATATGCATCAGCAGTTGGAAGCTTAATGTATGCAATGATCTGCACAAAGCTTGATATTGCACATGCAGTGGGAGTTGTAAGCAGGTACACGAACAATCCAGGAAAAGAACATTGGATGGTAGTGAAATGGATTCTCAGATATTTGAGAGGTACCAGAAATCAAGCATTATGCTTTGGTGGTTCAAACATTTCTCTACAGGGATATGTTGATGCAGATATGGCAGATGAAAGAGATAACAGGAGGAGCTCTACAGGATATGTATTTACTGTAGGTGGAACACCTGCCAGTTGGGTTTCAAAAATCCAAAGAGTTGTTGCACTTTCAACAACAGAAGCAGAGTATGTTGCTGCTACAGAGGCTAATAAAGAAATTATTTGGTTACAAAGGTTTATGGATGAATTGGGTAAGAAGCATGATATGGGCATTTTATACAGTGATAGTCAAAGTGCCATTCATCTTGCAAAGAACTCAACATTTCGTTCCAGGACTAAACACATACAGCTCAAGTACCATTTCATACGATCAATGTTGGAAGATGGAGAGCTGAAGCTGAAAAAGATACACACTAGCCAGAATCCTGCAGATATGCTAACAAAATTTGTAACTAGGGAGAAATTGAGAATATGCTCAGTTTCAATTGGTCTTCAAGGATGACGATGAAGATGAGAAACATCTAGGTCCAAAGATGAGTCATTGTCCAGAAAATGAAGTAGTAGTGGAGTTGTTACAATCATTCTCCAAGTGGGAGATTGTTGGGTGTGGAGCATGATTATTTAGAGGTCTTTGTTTCAGCTGGATGTATACCCCAGGAAGATTGTACACCCCTCCAGCGGGGGGGGGGGGGGGGGTGCGCGGGGGACTTGTCTACCCCACAAGGGTGCGGGGGGACCATCCCCCCTGGTTGGGGGGTCCGGGGCTTTTGGGGGTAGTGCCCCCGAAGCTAAAAACATATGTAAAATTGCCTTGTAAAAGTATAGTAATTTCTAGTCAATCTGGGCTATTCATTAGGCAGATGATCTGACGATAGAATTTATGTTTAGTTTATGGTTTTTTGCCCTAGAAGGCAACCCCTTTCTATGTATGAGGGTATTGTATTGATGCTAAGTAATACATGTGTATTCTCAGAGTGAGAAACAGAGAGGTGAGATTGTGAGAGAAAACAGAGGATATTACAGTGGATTTGCTGTAGGTTGTGTCTCTTTATTTTGCTGGTTAATAGAAAGGAAGGACTGGCTGTTCGGGGTGGACGTAGCCCAAACTGGGTGAACCATGTATATCTGTGTCTCTTTGGTTTTATGTGTTTGTGTGTTTCCGCATATTATATGTCTTTCATTTCTCTATCATATAAAATATTTTTCTAACACAGGAAAGAAAGGAATATTTGTTAGATATAATGAATCTTAAAAAGCGTAAAAAATTTACATTCCAAAACAACAAAAAATTGAGGTCAACCGAGATGTCACCTTCGATGAGAAAGTGGCATATTGGAGGTCTAAGGAAGTTTCCATAAATTCCTTGGATGAAGTAACATAGGAGGCCTCAAGAGAGGAGCATTCAAGTTCTACAAAATGTACCAAAAGGCAATAACGGCCTAAAAATCCAACAGAACCAATTATAGTTCCAGAGATCAAGAAGAGACAAACATGGCTTAGATCCAAATTGGAAGAGGTGGAGAGTCATCCAACTCCTGATGTCACACCTAGAGAAGTGAAAAAACCTAAGAGGTTCTCCAGCTATGTAGCGCTCATGAAAAAACTCATTGATGAAGAACCTTCCACATATGAAGAAGCATCTAGTCAACCTCTGTGGAAGGAAGCAATAAATAGGAGTATCAATCAATCATGAAGAATGATGTTTGGGAAATTGTTCAAGGCCTGAAGGGAAGTCAATGGTGACTTCAAAGTGGATCTACAAGATAAAGCATGCTACAGATAGTAGTATTGACAAATACAAGGCACAGTGCGTGGCTAGAGGATTCTCCCAGAAAGAGGGAGAATACGATGATGATATTTTTTCTCTAGTTGCTAAGTACACCTCCATTAGATCCATCATTTCACTTGCTGCTTGCATGGGATGGGAAATACACTAGATGGATGTAAATAATATTTTCTTCAATGGAGTAATTGAGGAGGAGGTGTACATAGAGAAACCCCAAGGATTTGAGGTACATGGAAAGGTATCTCATGTTTTCAGATTAAAGAAGGCCTTATATGACCTCAAGCAAGCTCCAAGAGCTTGGTATGCTCATATAGACAATTATCTGAAAAGACTAGGATTTACCAAGAGAAAAGCTGATCCAAAAATTTACTTAAAGGTTGTGAGGAATGCACCTGTGATCTTACTATTACATGTTGATGACTTGTTTTTGACAGGTGTCGAGCCTCTTATCATTCAATGCAAGAAGCATTTGGCTTCTGAGTTCAACATGAAGGATCTTGGGTTGATGCACTATTACTTCAGATTAGAAGTATGGAGAAAACCTGGTCAAGTCTTCCTTGGTCAAGGAAAGTATGTGTTAGAGGTCCTTCAAAGATTTAGTGTGATGGATTGCAAATCCATGGAAACTCCCATGGTGACTAACTTGAAGAAGTTAAGAGGTTGAAGAAGTTAAGAGGCTCTGCCTCCATATTGGTAGATCCATCTATGTACCGATGACTGATTGTTATGTTGATGTATTTGGTTAACACCAAACCAAACATCTACTTTGTTGTGAATACCTTGAGCCAGTTCCAGATAGAACCAAGACACGAGCATTGGATTACAACAAAGGTCATCTTGAGATATTTGTGTGATATAGTAAACTATTTCTTGAGGTATGTTGAAAGAAAGGATGTATAGCTCTAGAGATATATAGACGTTGATTGAGCAGGAAGTGCTAAAGACAAGAAGAGTACCTTGAGAGTGTGCTTCAGTTTGGGATCTACTATGATATCATGGGTAAGCAAGAAGTAGAGGTCAATCACACTCAACACTACTAAAGTAAAGTACATTGCAACTAATGAGGCTTGTATTGAATCAATATGTGTTTGGAAGTTGTTTGCAGGATTGTTCAATCAAGAGTTGAAATTGACAGTGATATAATGCGATAACCAAAGCTATGTGAAGATTTCAGAGAATCCCGTGTTCTATGACATGTCGAAGCATATTGAGATAAAATACCAGTACATCCATGACATGGTGCATAAGAGAGAAATAAGGCTCAAGTAAATCTCCAATGATGAGCAAAAAATTGATGTTCTAACGAAGCCATTATCGAGGGACAAGTTTCTATACTTCAAAGACAAGCTAGGGTTGATGGAGATCATCCCTCTTGTTGATGAGTGTTGATTTTTCTGAAAAATGGATGGACATTCTCTTGAAAGGGAGAATGGATCCAAGAGACCCAAAGGGATCAAAAGGAAGTGTTGAGTGAGTGTCTCTTCGAGGAGGACCTTGATCACACACTAGAAATGGTGGAGTGAGGTCTTAGAACCTGATCACACACTAGGTATGGTGGAGTGAGATCCTTTAGCATCTGGACCCTTATCACACACCTAAAGGGTGGAGTGATGTCTTGGGTCCTGATCACACACTAGGTAGGGTGGAGTGAGGTTCTCTTCAAAATCTAGACCCGATCACCAACCAAGAAAGGGTTGAGTGCGTTGAAAAGTGTAACTAGGTTCGATCTTCATAATGACATATGTAAATGCGATTTTATGAAATTGATGTAAAGTGTTGTCACTCACTACTAAATGTGTTTTCAGTTGCCCAAAGTGCAAAAGAGAAATTAATTTTGAAGTCATATTCCAAGCCACATAATCACTCAAAGATAAATCAAACCCTCTCCATTGGATAGTGCTCGGAATAAGCTTTCCAACGGTATGTGGAAGTCCAAAAGTGGACCTCTACATCAGAAGTTAGAGTAGATTTAAGTTGCCCTTTAAAAGCCAAAAAACAAAGAGAAAACGACCAAGGGTAAGGTCCTATCATATCGGAGGTCCTGAATCATCAAAAATCGCAAACATAGTTTTCTGAAAGTAGCAACAGGGGAGGGTAGAGAAAACCAGCGATCAATGATAACCGATTATCGGAGATCGGAGGCTCGAGAGCATATTGAAAATCACAGATCGAGGGTTTGACAGATCCCACATATCGACAATTGCAAATGACAGAGGTCCAAGGTATGAGAGCATATCGGAAGTCACAAATCAGAGGATCAGGCAACATGGCATATTAGAGGTTCCAACGATATCACATATCAACACATCACACATTAAGGCTTCGATGTATCGCAGGTCCAGTAGTGGAGCAAAGTGAAATCAGCGATCAATGATCACCGATGTCAGAAATCGGTGATCGAGGGTTTCAAAGTACAGTGCAATCGGTAGTTGATGACCATCTGTATCACATATTGGCGATCAAAATTTTCAAAATTGTCAACTCTAAAATGTTGTGATATTGCGAGTTGCGATATGTTAGTGTTAAAGATCTGGGGAGCGACGATTACGATTAACAAAGAAATTCAACACAAAACCAAGTGCAGGCAAGCATTTTCTCTCACCTCCAGGGGGCTGCTTGGTAGAGTATTATTGGATCTGGTAAAGACACAGTGGCACTGACATCAACATAACGTGGTAGTATGATGGATATGTGGCATGAAGATCCAACATTTTGAGGGGTCATAAGGGGCCAAAGTAGGGTGACACGTGTCACCACTCACAAGGTGACACATGGGAGTGGATGACGTCACATCGGAGATCATAAATTGGCGTTTGCAGGTTGAGGCATGTTGTTACACAAATTAAAACTTCCGATTGTGATACGCCGATAAAGGGGCTTCTATATAAGGGCTGGCCCGTGATCACATAAAGAGTCAAAAAAACCAAGGGCTAAGTGTAGAGGGTGGTCGATGATCGATAATTGGCGAAACATGACATCACATCACTCCAAGTTAAGTTCCTGGTTGCAAGCCGCTGATAAGAAATATTTGATATAAAGGTTAAGCCCCAGGTCACATTCCTCGGTCCTATGATGCATAAATACTGAAAGGGGATAAATCAAAGGGGGACAAAGGAGATTGGGAATCACTATTTTGTAACGCATTTTAGAGTAAAAGTCCCGATGCCGCGATTCCCCAATAGTATGGTACAAAGATTTGAAGGCGTATGGGTCAGCAGCTGAGGCATTGAATGAAGGCATGGTGCAACAATAAATTAGTATGGGGAATCAGGAAGACTTAACGCCTCAATGTGGAGCTCCACTCATTCATAAATGTAAAGGACTCCCCGAACAAAATATGCTTATGCTCTTTGACAAGTAAATATAGTCGAACCACTCCTAGCTCTAGAGAATGAGCGGTTCAGGTAATTAAGGCGAAAGCGACAGGAATCGACCGAGAAACATGAGAAGCACTTCATGGCAGAGATGTGGCTTGGTCAAGGGAATTTACAGGAACAACATAGGGATAATTCCTCCACCATCATTCCATTTTTCTTTTTCTCTTATTTATGTAATTTCTATATTTCCAAGAATGGAATCAAATCCGAATGAAATCATTTTGGGGAAACAAAGCCTTGCACATCGATAAAACTGGTCTATCAGACAGCTGGAGCTCGAGCTGAGATATTTTTTAATTCAAGCTCCACCTCTTATAAATACAAGGAAGAAACACTTAATACAGGTTCCAGAGTTGTGCACCCACAGTGGTCCAAATTCTGTGATTCCACTTTGGTTCTAATTATATGTTCAGGAGGGACTAGAGAGATATACATGATGAATGTAATGGACTGGGGATTGGGACTCAAGGTTTAATGAAACTATTCTTTTGATTCCTATCAGAGCAATGTGAAATATGTTTCTTCTTTTGTTTATCACTTCATGTATGTTTTTCCCCTTTGAAATAGTGTAATCAAGCTGTTGGTTTCTCTCTGATTCATGGATTTATCTAGGCTGCTAAATAAGAGAACAATCTCTGTGTTTATGACAAATTTACTTCTGTTAGTCTATAACCTGTAGTACTTGTGCATAAGACAAAGTTACTTCTGTTATTCGATTAACCTGCAGTACCTGTGTGAACCCAGATTTACACATACTGTTTCGCGATAAAGGTACCCATGACTATCTGGCATGAAACCTTCATTAGTGCTCCACTGTTTCTACCATTCCACCTCCTCCCTCTTCCATATTTCTGTTGGAACATTGTTGCTTAGGATTCTGTTTATTTACAACCCTACACATCGAATTCCCTCCTTTATTTCCTCCTCTTCATTTTACTACAACGCCAATATAAAGCTGCGTGTTGTTGTGTGTCGGCCACCAGAACAAGGCATTTCTCTTTGAGGTTGGCCTAATTTACCCCCTGAACATTTGGACCCATGTATTGGCTTGAGTCTACCTTGATGAAGGGATATTGAACCAAGCCCCAATTTATTCTCTTTTTAAACTTCGTGACAATTGGAGTGAAACAGAAAACCCCCATTAATAATCTTCCATGCACTCCTCTCTTTAAGATGTCCTAGGAACTGGTCTAAAATCAACCCAAAGGCTGTCTCTAGGAAGCTTTCTATGTCTTCCAAAGCACTTGTGCTATGTGTGCTAGAAAAAGTGACAACATCTTTCTGGCGTCATTGTCGGGGAATAGATTAGAATATTTTTCCCTGGGTACAACAAATATTTACATTCCCTTTGTTAGGTGAGAAAGGGAAGTGTGGGTTGAAGATCTCTCACCTTGGCTACCTCACTATATGAATTTCATTGTAAACACCCTGACGACTCCATTGTCTAAATATTAATTGTAAACACTCTGGCGATTACATTGTCAAGACATGGAAGAGACGATAGAAGTGATGGACGACTCAATAAAGAAATCTTATGTAGAATGATAAAACTAGAGTTAGAAAGTATAAACCTTCAATGAGAGTATTCCTCTTTCTCTGATGAAGAACAAGAAGTTAGGACGCATGAAGAAGAGCAAGATGATCTTTATGGAACACTAAATGATGATGATATGGATGATTGCTACAATCAGTTCTTTGTTTTCATGATGGCTTAGCTGCATAAGAGAATTTTTCTTCGGTCATCTAAAATGATATCAAGGGGTCACGATTAAAAAAAGGCACTTCCTCTGAAGAGCCTCCCAGGCCAACTGACAAAGGGAAGGGGTCATTAGATCCAAGTTGATTTAAACCTGAAGTCCTCAAAGAAGAGAAGTCACCCTCCCCCTCCTGGCCCATTTGTGAAAAAGGAAAATATCCAAGTAGTGGTTGTGGCTACCTTAACAAAGAGGATATTGGTCAGCAGACTTTTCAAGAAAATGAGGCAGCTACAATTTTCTCTCGTCTGTTCTATGACCCAGTAGCTGACTACATGACAACATTCCTTGGTTAGCAACAAATGTCATCCCTGGGGTATGTATCAAAACTTTTGTCTGCAAATTTTTCATGGTGCATTCCTATTTTAATCAATGATTTTCAAGAACACATCCAAATTAGAAGGTTCATGGAGGAGATCAAAAGAAATGAGCCTCGAATATCTGGTTGGGGGCACTGGTGTATGCTTGTTTTAATTGTTGACTCCCAAAAACACAATGGCATAAGGTCCAATACTCTAATGCTAGGTTCGTGTCATTGGAGGGTTGAAATCACTTAGGTGAATTGATGCCCTATACCTAAGTAGGAATTGTATATAAATAAGATCACTAGTTGAGCATTTAATTTCTAGTTGGCAGAATTTATTTTTCTGCATTTTAGATTGACGAGGAAACGAATCTCTGCAAATAAAGCTTCATGGAGATTTTATGGTTGTATAAGTTCATTATATTTTTAACTCCATGCCTAATGGTGAAGGCTATTGTTCTGCAGGTTATGAATACCTTGCCAACAAGGCACTATCCCTAGTTGGAGCCAATGTTGTCACTCATTTCTAAATTTGTTTTCAATTTCCTGAAGTGTAAAAGAGTAGTGAAGTTTGAAGCCACATTCCAAGCCAAAAAATCTCTCAAAGTTAAATCATACCCTCTCCATTAGATAATTCTTGGAACAAGATTTCCAATGGTATGTGGAAGTTGAAAAGTGGACTTCTGGATCAAAAGTTAGAGCAGATTGAAGTTTCCCTTTAAAATCCAGAAAACAAAGAAAAAATGACCAAGGGTAAGCTCCCGACATATCAGAGGTCCCGACTCATCTTAAATCACAATCAATGTTTTTTGAAAGCAACAGCAGGGGAGGGCAGAGAAAACCAGGGATCAACGATCACTGAGTCTTAGAGATTGGAGGTTCGATAGCATATCGTAAATTGCAGATCAGGGGTTCCAGCGATCCTGCATATCGGCCATCGAAAATGACATAGGTCCAAGGTATGGGAGCATATCACAGATCGCAAATTGGAGGATCAGGCAACATGGCATATTGGAGGTTCTAGTGACATCACATATCAGCGCATCACGCATTAAGGCTCTGATATCTAGTAGGTTCAGCAATAGAGAAAAGTGAAATCAATGATCAACAATCATCGATGTCACAAATTGGTGATCGGGGGTTTCAAAGTACAGTGCAATCGGCAGTCAGTGACCATCAGTATTGCATATCAACAATCGACATTTTCAAAAGTGTAAACTCTAAAATGTTGCAATATCACGAGTTGAAATATATTAGGACTTCATATCAGGCAGATCCCCTTAGGTGAAAAACTTCCAGTACCATCAATAGTTGGTTCTAGAAGGAGGGATAGATGACAAGTTGATCTTGTTGAGTTCATTTTGAATCTCTTATCGTGAATGGCTCATTCCAAATCATACTCCCAGGATCTGTTTCTAATAAATCCAATATTAAACCTTTGATCCTCATGGAACATTTTTACAACTTGTCTCATTTAAGGTTTGATGGTGAGGGTGAAATATCCATAGTTGAACATGCATAACATTATATCATTTTTTTAATCTCATGAAATCAAATGTGAAGATGTTGCTTGTAAATTATTCACCCTCACTCTTGAAGGTCGTGTGAATTTATGGTGTCCTACCTTACTAGCTAAGTCCATTCATTTAATTTAAGAACTCTTCAAGGAGCTTCATCAAGCCTTTGGCATGTATGATTACCGAGATGTTTATAAAAGAATCAATCAACTAAGAATGAAGTCTGATGAATTAATAGAGGATTTTTTTAATATATGTCTTCACTTGTGTTATGAGTTTCTTAAGAAGATATGGATTGGGATTTCTTCAAATAAAATTTTCAGTTCTTGGTTCAAAACTCCTTGAAACAATCTAAATCTGAATCCTTAGTTAATAGTGCTCTCCCAACTTTTATTAATCATCAAACACCTGTAATATTAGATGAGGAACCTATTGTTCTTTTTGTCCCTTGTCCTCCTCCATTTTCATTACCTAACAAGGTAGTCTCTACTGTTATTTTTGAAGTTGGGAAATTTGAAAATCATATTGTTGATCCATTCGTCTCGTCCTCATTTTATCTCTTTGTATGAGAAAAAATTGAATATCCAAATTAGTACAAGCAACCTAAGGTGAAGACTGGTCCCTTGATTCCTCTAGATCACATTAATGTACATAACCAAAATCTTGAATCAAACATCATTAAAGTGTTGTTTGTTGAAGGGAAACATATCATCCTCTGTCATATACATGTCATGACCTTTTGTACCTTGATTCTTTTGATCAATATACTCCACCAACTAGTTCTTCTTATACTCTTGATTTTCAATCTGTTGGTCCAAATTGTGATCAACTACAAGATGGTCACATTCTACATATATATGATCAGAAAGGTGAATATACTTTTGATCTCTCTTCTCTCTTTAAAATTCCTTCATGTCAAGATAATGTTCCTTAATTCTTGGTTGATTTAGAATCTAATGATCTCAACAGTCAATTAAAATAAATCAAGATATTTAATCAATCTAAAGCCTTGGCAAACTATCATCTAGATAACAATGTTCTCGCTAATGACCATGATGGTGAGTGCCCAAGCACATTGGATGATCTCTTGCTTTCACAAGAATACCTAGATTTTCAAAGCTTTGATATGGAATTTGATCTAATCATAGAAGAGTTTCTCACAAGAATTTTGTCATCATCTCACCAACCCTTATGTGGAGATGTGTGTAGTGAATCAACTGATATATCATGTTCTTCTAATCTGCATTCTGATTAATTAAATTTGAAATCCATAGAGGGTGATAATGTTGACCATGATGAATAAGATGATCTGGTAATTGTCAAACATATTTCTTACAAGTTGGGTAATGTATTTGGTGATGTTGAGATACCGATGAGGTTGATTCCAACAATTTTCATCTAATTAATAATGTTCCTACTAAAATAATTGATGATAGTTTTCTTCATACAAATGTTGACCTGCCCATGCTTTCAAAAGTCAATAATTCAACATTTGAAAGTTCAAGGACTTGATAGGAAGTGAAGGCACTTCAACTTCAGTTGATGGCTATGTAAGGATCTCATAATTCGTATGAGCTCTCTGGACCTGGTCAAATTAGAATTCTCTCGCATAATTATTTTCTCAACATTGTTTCATTAGATGTAAGCCATTTCTTAAAGTATTTTCAACATTTTCAAGTTAATTTTCTTAATCCTGAAATAAAATCTTTGATCATATATAAGATTCTTGTTTGAATAATTCCTCTGTATACAAATCCCTTTAATCAAATCCAGGATTAGCGCACATACCTTTCATAGAGGTACATAGCTTTGAAATATGCCATCTTGACTATTGAGACAAAGATCATCATTCCCAAAAAGATTTATTCATGTCAAATTCTTCCATGAGCAATCAAATCCTTGTCCTTCTCGTCTATGTTTTGGATCCAATCATTTGTTTTGGCCTAATCAATCCTTTTGAGTAGAATTCATTGTTTGAACCATTTAGTGGATCAAAACCCCCATGCTAATATGGATAATAGATTTGATTTGACATATCCTTCTAATATTTTGTAGAATGTTATTAATTAGTTTCAATCAAGAATCAGGAGTTTTGTATACCAACTCATCAATCTGATTACAACACTAGTTTTAAAAAATGTCACTCGATTAATATTTTCCCCACCAGTATATCTGATGCTATTTGTTTTACATCAATTTTTCTTGTTGAACCTATTGATCTCTATGATTTATCATTTTAATTTTTAGAAACTTGTCATGCAATTGAGATACTTCAGCCTTTGTTGATGGTTATGTCAGGTCCTCACTATCTTAACAAATTTTCTGAACAAGCTCAGGTAATCTTTTCTTTGCAAGATTGCCCCCATGATTTGAATGTGCTAATTAAAAGTGCATTCCCCCAAGAGTTTCAAGGTTTTCAAAAGGATTGTTTTGAATTCCATGATTGGATCTATGATTGGCTGGAAACATCTTACTTAGAAATTTCTATTGTAAATAATAAGCTTCAATATTTTTTTTATGTTTTCTAAGACTTAAAGTATGGACAAAGATACATTCAAAAGAAGCTTTCAAGGTTTGTATGACTGTTTTTCTAATTGAAATGGTATGATTGCAATTTGGTTATTTTTGTAATCTAGGGAAAAGTGTACATAGTTACCAGTAGCATAGACATCGAGTATTAACATAGAAAAGCATATAACAGAAAGGAAAAGAGGAGATACAAGTAGTGGAGATCTAGCAATACAAATAGTGGAGATCTAGCAAAACCACACTTTATATTATGTCCCTTAAAATCCAAGTTGATCCAATACATCGATACATAGATAGATACTTATACCATGTCAGCACAGTTACAGCAGTTTAATTGCCCGATCAGACTCTTAACTAATCAAACTTATCTTAACAACCATATTTACATTATCTACTTATATGACTCGACTGGGCTAGTCGAATAGCCCCTCCAACATCTCTCCCACCCCAAAGCCCTCTTCCTACCAAAGAAGGGGAGATTTGGAGTGAAACAAAAATGAAAAATCGATTCATACATTCATTGTTGGCTCTATAGGAGCTGAAAAACTTTACAAAAAATTAATACACAGTACATTAAAAACTAGATTAAGACAAAGTTTATATTGCTTCTTTGACAGGTGTGTATGAGGGCTCTATCATATTTCAATGAACTAGTTCTGCAGATTGGTGTGTTTCTTGATCCATTTTAACTTCATGTGATTGTTTTTCTAAAGTCATAGAACATGTCGAAATACTTGGTGAAAATAACTAGTGAGTAGGTTGTTGTGGATGTGGTGACGAAAAATGCATTAGCGATGGGGGGGGCATGTTTGAAAAAGTTGTCTGATAAATAATTGGTGCAAAAATTTGAAAGCGTTCTTAAAAGATGGACCATTCTCGAACTGCTAACCTTTCTAGAGAACTTGCTTCCATGAGATCTGCTAAAAGTTGAACTCTTTCTTCCAACAGAGTCACGTCTGGCATTTTTTAGATGAAAGGCTCAAGTTGCTTAATCCATTAAACCTGGTTGAGTATGCTCTATAGGAATTTTGAAGCATTAGATTTTTCAAGTTGTTATTTATTCCCTTCCCTGATCCATTGACGCTCCTACTGCATTAGTTGGGCTTGGAGTTTCCTTTATTGTTATATCTGCTTGTCTAGAGCCTATTTAGCTATTTCATATATCATTTCGTTTGTGGATAGATCATGAATGATTGTTTCCTATGTTTTGATATCACTATGAGTCAATTCCAAGTAGGTGGGAAATTTGTTAAGAGTAGTCATTAAAGCACATCCTCAGTTGAGTGTCTACTCCTGTTGGGCGTGGAATCCCCCCAAGGCATGTTTGGGGGCTTAAAGCCCAAGTTTTGACTAAGTCCATTGTAAAAACTCCACGAATTGTGGGCGCGGAGCGCGAAGTAATAATAGAGTCATAGGGTTGTATGCCCTTTTTTTTTGTAATGTAATGTCAGCTTGAAAGATCTACCCATGGTCCGCGGACCATGGGATTGTATAAATAGAGCGAGGCTCTAAGTGTAGAAATAAAAATGAAGCAGGATGAACCTAAGGAATTGATGAAGCAATGAGTCAAGGTGTAAGTCATGTCTTTAGGTCATAGAGTAGGAGAAGGCTCTGTAGCTGAGTGCACAGAGGCCTAGTAGCCTGCAGTTGAGTGTGCAGGAAAGGTCGAGTCTGTAACTGTGGGAAGAATTAATAAAAGAAAAGTTTTACCATATTTATGTGTATCTTTTCCTATTTTATGCATTATCGTGTTTGAATAGCAAGTTTACTATTTATTTACTATGCGAACTCATATGAATGTGCTAAATAAGTAAATATAAAATAAGGCATATGTTTACGCCAAGATAACTAACTAGAGTAAGAAGATAAGAACTCAGTTGTAACTTAAGGAAATAGTGCAGATTGCTGCTCTAGCAACGCGAAAGCCCCACAGCCCCTAGTTAGGGCTGCGTGAAGGTGACTATATCAGGGCACGAAGGTTAGGGAAGTGCGTAAATTAACCTGCATGAAGGGACTCACAGCTGGACCAAATCAACGCCTCGGACATCTCAAGGGTGAGGAAACCTGGTTCCAACACCACCCCATATTGCTTCAGGTGAGACCTTAGTCCGCGCGCCACAGACTGTTGCCGAAAGGGCCAGTAGTACAGGGATTTGTTTGGCTAATTAACTTCGAACCTGGGTCAGGCCCCAACAAGCCAAAAAATGGATCCATTGCAGGGACCGAGATCTGCATAGAGATGTCTGATGTCGTATCCATGTAATCCAATTAAGAAAGGAATCGGAGATTGGTTGGATAGGAAGATTCACGATTTCATGGAGTAGGAGAATGGGAATCTGCAACTATCAAAAGAAGAGTGGTTAGATTGCTACCTGTACACACCACGAAATTTTCTTCGCATCATTCCCTACTGAGCTATATGAGTGGATCGCGAAGCTAGAAGATAGCCAAGGAAGGTGCAAGCTTGACAGACTAATTGTGTGGACTCTAGAATTGGTGCGTAGATTGGAAGAATCAAAGGATAAGATCGTGCACATTGTTGATCATTGGCCGATTGAATTATAAGAGTATTCATCACTGAGCTCGTGGTAGATACTTCAGTCAGCTATAGCGAGGCAAAATGACGCTTCCTCAAGGGACCATGAGGTAAGTACGTTAAGTATTTGAACACTTGGATTAAAATGCTACTGTGTGAAAAGAAGGTTATACAAATACATTGTTGTATGGGGCTACACGAAGTGGGAGAATTTACAGAAATTAAGGTAGTGCAGAACTAGAAACTAGCCCCTTGATTTCACCTTCGAGAGAGGACAAGGAAGAGCTCGTGATGGTCTCGTCAAGAAGTGCGATCAATTTGATAAGACAGAGGATTCCACACATACCACCCCCACCCACACCACCACCCATTTCATCCTCTTCACCTCCATCTTCGCCCATACCACCATCGCCACCACCATGAGTCAATATGGCAAGCGCGATAAAGTTGCCAATGTTCAAGGGAGTAGGAAATGAAGATCTAGACTAGCTTTGGTTCGTGATAAAAGTTGTATGGGAAGCATAAGGAGTCACGGACAACAATATAAAGAAAGAAACGTTGGTTAGCACTCTGCAGGATTGTGTGCTAAACTGGTACATTAAGCATTCTAAGGACAATCCGAATGCAGGGATCGCAGACATCCAAACTGTGCTAAACAAATAATTTAGCAAGCCGAAGTCAGAGGCGGAGTCAATCATTGGGTTCAAGGAGATAACAATGCTACCACACGAGACTCCTTGGGAGTTGGATCAGAGACTGAAGTGCACAATTCATGATGCTAATATGACTTTGATGGATGGACAACACCACGAATGGTTTGTAGCATCGTAAACCTCGCATTTAAGGAACACATTGTCATAACATAGGCTAATAAATCAAACCGAGGCCTTGGAGATCGCATTGAGGCTGCATGAAGCCCTGATACAGGATCCTAACCTGGGAGTTTAGCAGATCCACGTGTAGTTGAAAAACTTGTGACTTGAGATGCAAAGCCTGCAACAAGACAGGGTAGCTCGCCTCGAAGTGCACGATGAGGTATGGTGTGTTAAAAAAGGGTCAGTGTCATGACAAGGACCACTGCCCAGAGTTCGCGAATTACCTCATGGGAGGAGGAACAATGCCACTAAGATTGGAGGGCCAAGCAGGACCTAGCACAACACCTACATTATGGTGCACGATTTGTCAAAGAAGAGGAAAGCATGTTATGGACAATTGCCACTTATTACAGAAGTACACGCAGAATTCACAACATTTGTTCTCTTTTTTTTGTAGATTAGTGGGACATGATGAGAGCACCTGTAGAAGTTATGAGCTGATGATGGATAGGACTCCCACCTACAGAGTTCAGGACGAAACGCAGCCCCTTGACCAAAAGTAGAGATGGCACAGATCGAATTTCAGGGGCACGGATGAGGCTGAGGTGGAGAAGGACCTGGGAAAGGTCGCAGACAACAAATATGTTACAATTACATAGGGCTTGGACATTATGTTTGTGATTGTACGAATCCAACGTGTCCATCATGTCTATATTGTACATTGTTTGATCATGAGATGGAGCATTATCCCACACTAATAGTGAGGTTGCGCGACAAGGGAGCACTCCAACCTCTCCCAACTCATAACCTGCAAATGATGAGGTTTGAGCCATGCGAGGAAGACCCTAATGTGAACATTGTGCTCCGAAGTGGAATTACAATAGGGGATGATAAAGGCAAGTAGCCTAAAGATAGTACTTGCATTCGCAAGGCTCCGACAAAAGAACCAGAGTTTGATTTGGAGTGCGCTAAGGAAACCTTCATGGAAGCTAGGAAGAGCTTTGTTGATGCCTCCACTTCAGGAAGCAAAGATAGACCAGAGCCAGAAATGGAGCCATCGATGCTCACGATGTTCCTGGAAACATGCATGAAACTGTTGCGTGATAGAAAGGTTGTAAAGGGACTATAGGAACTTATAAATAGATGCGCTAGGACTGCGCTAGGAGAACCGAGTGTAGTCCGAAAGATCGGAAAGCACGGGACAAGGATAGGAAGAGAGATGAGATTGACCGCACAAATTTGGGAATTTGAGATGGACCAAGTGATTCTAGATCTAGGATCGGACATGAATGTTATACTAAAATAGACATGGGAGCACATGGGGAGGCCTACGTTGCAATGGTCTCCTATCCAACTGCGAATGGCAAACCAACAAAAGATCCTACATATGGGAAGATTACACGGGATCACAGTGAATATTGAAGGAGCAAGCGCGCTGACAGATTTTGATGTGATAGAGACTATTGATGACAACAATCCCTACCCTGCGCTATTAGGAATCGATTGGGCCACTAACATGAATGGGTGATAAATCTGAAGAAGTGCAAGATGATTTTTGAGAAAAAATCTTTACACATAGTCGTACCTTTGGACCCTACAGAAGGATTGCACTACACGGAGCTAGTTCACGACTATGAAAGTGAAGACAACTTGGATTGCATCTACAAGATAACCACGCAAGAGCAAGACTAGGTAAATCCCATCACAGATGGACGAATCTCATGGGACTGCAAAAGCTCCTGTACATCGAATTCGGATGAAGAAATAGAATGATAGCAGAACTGGTTACACAAGGTAACCACGCTAAACTGTAACATGATGATGAGATCGCTACGATGCATATCAACAGAGGTAAGGGATCTGCCTACATATGATGGGTTAAGCAAGGTAGATGACTTCCTGAACAGATTCAAAAGAGAGGTGCCGGAACAACAACAGTTTGAGGCTTTGAAATGGGTACTACGTGCTACGCCCGAGAGGTGGTGGGGCATGAACCAAAGAAGCTTTGAGGACTAGTGCGAATGCAGGAGAGTGATGCACGTATGGTTTGAGAAGCCTGAGGTGCGATTCACAGACAAGAAGGTCGGACGGAGCAATCCATGCACACACCTTTAAAGATGGGTATAGGCATATGTTACAAAACCTACGCAGATGCACAAAGACTTTAGGAGACAGGGTCAGTAAGCATATGCGAACAAGACATTGGCACGAACAACCCCTTTGGTTGGAACAACGGAGTATAGAAAGAACAAGTGTGTAGAAGGTTATCCACGCAAAAGCGTTTAATGAAGTATGTGAAGAGTTGAACAAGGTCCACAACGCGCAACAGACTGATTGGGACCTGCGCGTACCAGCAATTATGTGGGCTTATAGAACAATGTGCAAGAACTTGACGAAGAAGACACCTCTGAGGCTGGAGTATGGAGCGAACGTTGTAATCCCCATAGACTATGATATGCAGGTCTGCGCATAACAACGCCGGTAGAAATGACAGATCATGGAACCTTGGAGGAAGGGATTGCACATATGAACGAAGAAGAATGCTTGGGACTTGAGGAAGAAATCTGACAGGGTGATTTTGGGCTCCAAGACCTTATGAAAGAAAAGGTGCGATTAAGTGAGAAAATTGCTCTGGTGGAAGCAGAAGTCAAGAAGCATAAGGACAGAATAAAGAAAGATTTTCTCGATAAGAAAACTAGGGTGATAAAATAGGGTGTGCATGATCACGTTGAAAAATTTGGGGACTACCACTGAGAGTTGATCAGCCTGATGCCTTGGATTAGACTGGGTATTACGAAAGGGATCACCCATGACGGTGCACTGCAGGTGATAAAGTGCGCAAGACAACCAGTAACAATAGAAGGTGAATGTTTTCCAGGAAAAGTGATTGGTGACCGGTTGACACCCTATACAGGTAGCGCGAACACCTGACTAGCTATGGGGAGTACAGTCTTAGCACTCCAGGTAGTTGAAAGGAGGCGCAGGACTATATACTACTCTGCTTGTGAGCTGCGCGATGTTGGAGCTACGCGCAGGAGAAAAGTGTCACAAGATCTGTGACCACGCAAGGAGGATCGCGCTACTATGTGGGTTGGATGGAAAGTGACCATTGTAGTCACTATTCACGATGTGATGCTTGACTTGAGACCAAATGGAGCAGCAGGAATTTAAGACGCGTTTTATGGGCAAGATTTGGGAAAATATTCTGCCAAGAGTGCATTAATGGACTCGATTTGGGGGGAATGGTTGAATTCAAATTCAAAAGATGCTATAAATTACAAAGGGATACCTAGCAAACAACACTTGGTCATTTGCGAATTGATTTGTTATATGCCCTGTGTATTCTGAGCCGAGATCTCTTTACCCTGTGTCGAGCATTGATTGAGCGATTGAAAGATTTCTGGGCGAGCAAGATGGTAGCATCTGAGGAAGCTAGGGAAATTGCATAGATGACCACCTAAGAGGTTGCGCAGGCTCTGACCGTGGAAGATGCCCCTAAAGGCACTGGGATTGTTGCAGAAATCCCTAAATCGCCACGTACACCGAGGTTGAAGAAAGATAAACAACCAAATATTCTGATGCATGTGTCCCCGCGAAACCCATTGCGCACTAGATTAACGATGGAGGAGAAATGGAAACAAGTTAACTTGGAAACTGACGAGGAGGAGGAAGACCTAGAGGACCTCATAATTAAAGAAGACGAGGACGAAGTCATGGAAGTAGAAACCAAGGCCGCGCACCCTCCAACCAAGCTACCTGTGTATATCCCTCCATGGAAGGGGAAGGCAAAAGTGCCCAAGGACCTTCACGAGAGCAAGAGCTCTCTCCAGACTTTGCTCCTCCCAAATGACATAATCTTTGAGGGCACGCATCTAGGGTGCATGCCAAACTTAAAGTTTGAATATTAGGATCTCGCTGACCACGAGAAATTCCCTCATCTAGAGACCACGCAGCTCATGAAGCCCAAGCAGAACACTGCAGCAGGGGTTATAGAATTGGAGCTGTGAAAGTGGTTACTCGGAGTGGGAAAGGTGGCGTTATTAAACCTGCTCTGGTTGTCGCATTTGCACCATGCCCTGGTGACGATCTTTGTCATCAGGTAGTTGCTCTACCTGGTGCATGGTGGGTGTTTGTGGCTGGAGGAGACCATCCTCATCACAGACCACTTAATCCACTACATTACCAGGCTTCTATGTAAAGGAGAGGACCTCATAGACATCTCGGAGGGGAAGAGCAATGATTTGGCCATCATGGAGGCCATGAAGAAGAAATACAAGTTGGAGAAGAAGAAAAGGGGCTACATGATCTCTAGTATCAACAAAAAAGTAGTTAGGGTGGAAACTCAAATACTGGTGGGAAAGGTCAAGCAGAAGTGCCGCGTGCACGAGGTACCCATGCTGGTGGTGGCACTTGCTGAACAATGCACGGAGGGGGTCTAGTTTAACTGGTTTGATTTCTTGTGTAAGGAGTTCTTGGAAAATTGTTGCGAGGCAGAGGAATAAGGAAAAACATTCCACTATGCATGGCTTCTACTGTCCATAGTGCTGGTGGTAGGGGAATTGCCAGAGGATAGCCAGTTCCCCACAATTGCGAGGGATCTGTCGGAGGCCGTAAAATACGCTTTGTTGTGGGCCACGAAAGACGTGAACCGGATCCGCAACAACAAGATATTTTGGGTGTTCATCAAGATGAACATCAGAATGGGGATTAACTGCAAGCTAGAGTTATCACCCCTATCTACAACAACCTACGAAGTTTCGATGAATTTAAAGCGAACTTCCACCACATATATCTCAGAGCGCATAAGGACCTTGCAAAGAAGTGGAGCGAGCTACCCTTCATCACCACCGATGATGTGATTTTCGATGTACTAGAAACATGGCCGTCGGAGTGGCACGCCCTAGACATCGTTGCGGTAGAGAAGTCTATTGTGCAGAGGAAGAAAGAGGAGGCCAAACTTCACATGGCACAGTTGGCAAAAAAGAGAAGGCAAGAAGCAGTGGAAGAAAAAATTTAGGAGGCACAGGACGCTGTGCAGACAACAGCAGAACAGAGAAAGGCCACAGCAGCAACAGCACAAGAGGTAGCTGAGAAGGCGCGCGAGGGCTAGAAGTCACCTCCGAATGGGTAGGAGAAAGAAATGGAAACAGTGGAAGAGGAGGGAGTTGTAGACCGACAAACAAAATCAACACTATTGAAGCACCAGCGCTTGAGCGAACGGACAGGGCCACGTAAGAAGGTCAAAGAATCCAAGCTGTCAATCGACCCGATCACCCTTAGTGAAGGTGATCTACAAGACATAGGCAAGACAGTGTGCGATGTCACCACAGAGGCCCTCCAAAACTTCGCGGAGGAGAATCAGATTGTGTTGGGGCCCTTAGAGCATAGATTCAGGAGTTTCAGGTGCACACTCCTCAGGCTGGTACTCTTTCGACTAGCCTCGCAGTAGTGATAGCTGCAGTCGAGTAAATGCTACGTGCTCAGACAACCAACACAATAGTGTTGCCAGAAGGGGCATTGGTTACAACAAATGAGGCTGATAGGCCTATGGTTAGTGCACCAAAAAGGATAGGGATCAACATGGTTGCACTCCCACGGGAGATGCTCTATGTTCTGCAAGATGGGATTACTACAGAACTATGGGCTAGGGAGAGTTGCACGTTGCAAGTATTGAGCGAGCAAAAGATCAACATGGAGCAGTTGAGATTGCAGCGTGATGAGGTTGTGTCACAAAACAGGCAGATGGTACAGGTACTAGAAGAAGCCTTCCAGATGGTCCCTGAGCTGGCCATCCCAACAGACGCACCAACAGAGGCGCGCATCCACAGCTTAGCAGTAGGGGTGCGTAAAGCGCGATAATAAATGGTCGAGGTTAAACTGGAGCTGAACCTTCAGATAACAGAGCTACAACTGAAGGCACGGTTGTCCACCCCTCCAGAGGTAAGAGAACAGTGCGCCAGCGTTATTACATCAGGGATGGGAGAGATCAGTAGTGCAATAAGGGACTGCACTAGAATGTTGGAAGAGTCCTTCAAGGTCCTCACCAATCTGCAGGAGGACCCTAACATCTAGTGCTTAGAGATAAAGGCGCGTGAGCTCTAGTAGTAGTATGACAGCGTCAAAGGGACCATGTAGATGGTGACCCTCACTCAAAGGCTTACGCAAATGCAATAGGCCAAAGTGTTGAAAGAGCAAGTGGATGCAATACAACACAGAGAAGCAGTTTTGAAGGCATGCGTTCAACCTTGGATCGATGAGGCCTTCATCATTGCAATAACAATTGAAGGAAAGATTGTGAAAATGCAGGGGATGCAGCATCCAGGGAAGCAATTTTGACACTACAGTCTCGAAACAACATGTACAGGAGATTCAGTAGGTAGCCGCTCAGTGCGTTGTTGATCTTGCAATTGTATGAGCAAAGTTGGAGGGTCTCTGTGTGAAGATATTCGCACCGACAGAGTGACTTGAGGGCGAGTCACAATGTTTTTGTTGGGGGCCTGTTGGGCATGGAATCCCCCCAAGGCATGTTTTGGGGCTTAAAGCCCAAGTTTTGACTAAGTCCATTGTAAAGACTCCGCGAATTGTGGGTGCAGAGCGTGAAGTAATAATAGATTCATAGGGTTGTCCACCCTTGTTTTTTTAATGTAATGTCGGTTTGAAATTTCTACGCATGGTCCACAAACCATGGGATTGTATAAATAGAGCAAGGCTCTAAGTGTAGAAATAGCAATGAAGCAGGATGAAGCTAAGGAATTGATGAAGCATTGAGTCAAGGTGTAAGTCGTGTCTTTGGCTCGTAGAGTAGGAGAAGGCTCTACAGTTGAGTGTGCAGAGGCCTAGTAGTCTACAGTTGAGTGCGTGGACCCCTACAACTGAGTGCGCAGGGTAGGTTGAATCTCTAACCGCGGGAAGAATTAAGAAAAGAGAAGTTTTACCATATTTCTGTGTAGCTTTTCCTGTTTTATGCATTATCAAGTATGAATAGCAAGTTTACTATTTATTTACTATGGGAACTCATACGGATGTGCTGAATAATTAAATATAAAATAAGGCATCTATTTACGCGAAGATAACTAACTAGTGTAAGAAGATAAGAACTCAGGTGTAACTTAAGGGAATAGTGCAGATCGCTACTCTAGCAGCACGAAAGCCCCACAGCCCCTGGTTATGGCTAAGCAAAGGCAAATATAGCAAGGTGTGAAGGCTAGGGAAGTGTGTGAAGGGACTCATAGTTGGACCGAATCAACCCCTCACACATCTCAAGGGTACGAAAACCTAGTTCCAACACCCCCTGATACTACTTCGGGTGAGACCTTAGTCCACGCTCCACGGACTGTTGCCGAAAGGGCCAGTAGTACAGGTATTTGTTTGGCTAGTTAACTCTTAACTTGGGTTAGGCCCCAACAAACCAACAACTCTTGTAACTGCTTGGATTCTAGGCACTCTTGATGAGTTGTATGAAGTATTTCTGTAAATTTCTCTTTCCTGCCACTATTGGTCTAGTTTTTAATTTTGTTATGTATGTAGTATGGTTCTCATTTTTCTCGATCAGGTCATACACTAGCTATTGAAAGGTGGCGATATGGTCATTAGCTTCAACTAGAATGTTGATATTGGATTTTTCTTCTACCTAGCGCTGACATTCTAGCCAAATCTCCCTTTCTTGTTCCTATTTCTATTGAATCTTGGTGGTGTACTCCTTTCTCTTTTTCAATCTCTACCTAGCTAATTTTATGGTATGCTCCACAACTTCAAAGATTTTCTTGTCGTTGATAAGCTTTAGGTCAATATACTCAGTGCAAATTTCAACAAGTTCTTTCTTGATTTGAGCATAGTGAGTGCTTTTTGATGTTGAATCAGTAAAATAAGGTTAAGTGACTATTCGATTGGTCAATGGATTTGTTGATGGGGTGGTATAAATATTGGTGGATGGGCTAGTCGATGGATTGGTGGGTGGATCGGTTGATAGATTGGTAGATGGATTGGTAAATGGATGGGTTGAAAAATAATTATTCGAGATTGTTTGTGGTTGGTTTGTTGGCATGGTCGTCTTTTTCTAAGTCTGAACAATATGTGTTATGACTCAATCATTTGACTAAGTGCATTCTGATGAATTTTATTGGGAATTATACTAACCCAAAACATCTTAATTCGATTGATTTTTCTCTTCTTCAATATGTGTCAGGGAAGTAGGTGGGGTGTCCTTAGTCAAATCAATCTCAAAGACTTTATTATTTGTGTGTGAACCAACAATCTACTCCGACTGGTTCTAACATTGGCTGAAATAAATTCCATATTGGTGATTAGTAACAGATCCATTCTACACAGAGCTTCGATTGACTAAAGCTTCATAGATTTCCTACATTTTTTGTTCAATGCTCTTCTTAATAACATCCTTAGAATTTCCTACCACAAGTTGTATATGTGCATCAAAAAATGAAACTATTATTTTTGTTTTGTGAGGTTGTTTAGATTCCTTCCCTTTTTCTTTGGTAGACTCAACTACCTATCATATGACTTCATTAAACTATTGTTGGTGCTAAGGATTCTAAAGTTGAATTTCTAATAGCACCTCCTCCCATGGAATTCCTTCAAGGGAAGTTTGCATGGCTTTGGGGCTATGAGACTCCTTCCGTCTATAATTCTGTCAGGATTCAGCTATTGGGACTAATAGATCAACCCTAAAGGGTTGCAGATACAGTGTGACTTTTGACTCTTCTTCCTACTTTGCGTTGGAGAGTGGGGTAATAATTTATTTTCTTGCCTCTAGAACTCAAGGTGGAATAGGAAAATTTGTATTCGACTGTTGGTGTAATTCATCAAACACTTGCTTGAAAGTGGGCTGATAAGGATACTCCTAAGGGTCCACCTCTGCAAAGTTGTTGTACCAGAATTTAATGACATCTAAACATAATTGAATATGATAACAAGGTGAAAAATCCTGAAAAAATATGTTGAGGGACTCTCCACTTATTAGAGGATGACTTAATATCCAACAACCAATTTATAAATAAATCTAGAGGACTCGAAGACTGGGTTTTACCTGACCATCCATGAGAAAAAAAATATATATATGCATAATTAACATATCTTTCCTAGTGAAGTTTTTCCCCCCAACCAGCAAACTAGATTTCATTACTAACCAAATAGGAAGAGAGGGGAAACTGATGTGTTTACCTAAATTTTGGCAGTCTGGACAATTTGTCTTTATAAGGTGTCTGAGCTATTCAACCCAATTGTATGTCTTTCCAAAGGTTGCAATCTCACCAATTGCTTCTAACATGTTTAATTTGACATCAGAAGCCCAACCAGAAGGTGTGAGGCAAAGAGAAACAATCATGCAAGTTCATCTAGCCAAAGGGTCCTAAACTTGACTTATAACTAACCCTCGTGAGTTATTCATTGGTAGTTCACCAGATAATTCTTCGAGTCATTTGTTACAGTCAACAATATTGGGCACTTTCTCACCCTTATATAGCAGTCCTTTAAGAAAATGGATGGAAATTGTTGAAATTTATTATGGTTGGGAAATCCAGAGATTTCCTCTATGGTATCTACTTAATAAATACTTAGAATCTTCCTCCTTCATACCATTCATGTATGTTATTAGTGAGGCACCAATAATGTCATGAATTTGTGCCTTCTCTAACCGCTTAGATTCTGGATTCCACTAATCATATTTCTTAGCCCATCGAATAAATGACTTGTAATGCTTTTGCCAACATGGTTCTTCCATCTTTGCATTTTTGAATAGTGCATTTGGAATTACAACTTTGCCTTCCCTTTGAGATCATACCTTGCTTTTATTCTTGGCTCAACTGCAACATCATCCTCTCTAAAGTGAACTTTTCTCTTGACCATTGCAAAATCATTCTGAAATTTTGCAGTCCTAAAGCTATTTAACAACTTGGAATCAATCATCACAAGGCTTGGAATATATGGGATGTCGTGAAGGTCACAATTGACAATTAATGAAATTTCTGGAAAAAAATGAGTGCTCCCAAGGTGTTATGAGGTTGTATGGATTCAAAATTGAATGCACCATCAATTTCACTTGCTTCCTCTTCCATTAGTTGTTGCATAAAATTTTGAGTTGATCCACCAATGTCACATAATGCATGTATGCCACCTAATCATCAACTTCTTTGTGGAGTGGTAGATTATTTTGGAATGATTTGAAATGATTTATGGCATACATCTGACAATGATGAGAATTCAGGAGTATGTGACATGTCATTATTGGACTTATGTTTTTTATTATCTTGATTTTTTTAATTTTAATTTTCTTCTATTATGTATTGTGTTGTCATGCTCACGTGCTTGGAATTTATTTCGAAGACTTCCACCTGAAGCATGGTCAAAGCCTTTATCCTTGTTATCTATCACGTCGAAATAATCTTTATGTTTGTAGTCTGCCAGAGGATTTTCTTCTTCTTCGAGTCGGTTTCTTGATTTGTCTATTGTGTTAAATTTATGATGTTATCTAAATTTCAATTTGTTCTCTTGTGATCTATCATGCTTATAATGGTGACGATCCATGTTTTGTTTGCTTATGTTGTTTAAGAGATTGCGTAGATAGTTTTCTTGATCCACATTTCGATCGTTTTTTATATGCTTGATTTTGCTTTCTCTCATTTTTACTGGATCTCTTGTTGGCTTGAGGAGGTTTGGAACTAGGTTTAGAGTTAGTTGCGCCAACCAACAAAACCCTACATTTTCAGCCCTTTTGGAAATAACCTGCGTAGCATAGGCTGCAGCTCACTCGAGGCAGTATTGGGGGATGACATAACGAGATTTCTAAATCCAAAGGTTTGTGCAATGGGTTCCTGTTACTTATAGGCTTTTGTTCAAACCTTTGTGAACCCTAATCCTTAAAACACAGAACTTATAATAACCTATAGATAACAGATTCTAACTCTGCATTGATTGCTTTAAACATTCATAACATCAATTAAATTATCAGATCTACCACTTTCGTGCATCCATTAAGTGTTTATTATGATAATTGCAGTAAACAAAGTGAATACATAGTAAATGCAAAAGTAAACATAAATGCACAGATATAGAGACATTTCTCCAAAATAGTCTTTATTATTTTCAGATCTTCTATTACAAACTCTTTCTTCCCTGTGCACACACTACAAGGGCCCACGCACTCAGTTGCAGACTTACCAAGGTCTCCGCGCACACAGCTATAGGAGCCTTCCCCTTTGCCTAAGTACAGAGTAGGCAATAAAAACCCAAAACTTGCATATTTATGTTCTTCGCTATCTTCACTGACTTCCCTATGACCTTCTATGACTCTTTTATATCATCTTCTTTTACAATACCATGGTTCGCGAACCATGGGTGGGTCACAAAACAACTTAACTTCTAAAAACTAAGGGGTTTTGACCTTCCTAAAGCCTCCTTTGACTCGTAATGACCTTTGAGTTCTACTCCTCAAAATGTGCAGACTTTACAATCATAACAAAACTATTTGCAAAATTCACCCCAAGGGACCCTGTCCCAATAGGCCCCCAACATAGAGTCGTGACAGATCCTCGAGTCACTCTGCTGGTGGAGCTTTGATCTACGTCTGCAGCTCACTAAACTCCATCTTCAATACTTTCAGGTCTATTTTCCCCTACATAGTGGCCTGACAGACTTCCTCAACCAATTTTTCTGTGGTTGGGCCTTCTACTACAAGGCCCATGGTTCTCTACATCTGTTGCATCACCTTTAGCTTGCTTTGTACTGACAGTGTCAACTGACTTGCCTCATCCGCCCATGGTTGCATCCTTGAAGATATAATGGCTTCCTTTTGACACATCTGATCGATCTCACTCTAGATAAGCTTGCCCTCCTGTAATATGGTGAACCTTTTCACTGGTGCTAAAGTTCACTTGGTAGACCTAATCTCATCGAATTGCCTCTGCTTTTCCTGGATATTAGCTTCAATCTTCTACAAATTTGGATCCTCCTACAGCGAGTTCCACAATTCCATGGCTTTTTCAAACAACTGAGTGTAGCCCTTGACTACAGCTTCTAAGGTAGCCATCTCTTCCTTAATAGTATCCTCACATTGTTCTCGGACTTCTGGCAGAGTGGTTGGCTATAGCTTAAGTTGGAGCTCAGAGATCTACAACTGTAGCTCAAATCTAACTTTGCTAATTTTTGCCTTTGACTCCTTTACTGTGGTAGCTAGCTTATAAATCTTATCTACAGAGGTCACTTCGATTGGAATTTGGAGCTCGAGAATCTCACTGTAGGCCTGTGCAATTGCTACTTCCATTTGTTGACTTCATGCCATTACTTCCTCCCTTTCCTTCAAGTCCTATGCCTTTTCCTCGAACATCTATTGATTACTGGTTTTGACTTCATTGATGATCAGCAGTACACGTTGCTCTTGAACTTTGAGCTCATCAAATACCCCTTGATGCAGCTCGTGCAATTTCTGGATAGGAAGCGCCACCAGGTTCAAACTCATATCCTTCTTATGTAGGAGGTGTATCCTATCTTTAAATGCTTTGACGTGCAGTCACCCCTCTGGTAGCTGCATTGTACAGAGGTCCATGGTGAGCTCCTATGCTATGGCTGACCCACTCACTTGTTTTAGGCTCGCTTGTCCTACACTTGCTTGAATGATGTCGGTCTAAACTTGCAATTCCCGCAGGCCCTATTGTACAATATCTAACATCTAATGATATTGGTCTTCGATGTGGTTCCAGATGTTTTATGTTGCATCATGGACCACATATCTGATCTCATCCAAGTCCACCTCCATGAGGACCAAAGGCGTTGCACTGGTTGATTTATCTGACTTTTGCTTCTCGTGGCCCTATAGAACTCCTCTTCTATCTCTTTTTGATAATGAAGGGTGACTCCAAGCCTGATCCCCCTTCTTCTTCACCCTCTGTTTCTTCCTCCACATTGATGTGCTTCATGTCAGACTCACCGACGTCGATAGTGACTTGTGACGTAGAAGCAATATTTTCCTTTGGTGCACCGGTCTCTTTGGTAGATACCCTTTCTTTGGTTGCATCTTTCTCCCTTGCAACAACTTCTTTCTACTGCGCGGTCTTTTCTTTTGTCGTTTCCTTTTGTGCTTCTTTCTTATTTTTTGTTGTCATTGTTGTCATTGTTGGGGTTTGTGTTTCTTCACCTTAAACAGCCTTATTAGTTCCCGCATCAGCATCAGAGGGGGTAAGCTAGTCACTCGGCCATTTATTGACGACCCCACGAATATCGTCCTCAACAACCAAGTATGGTAACTTGTGCCATGTGCATGTGCCATATTTCTTTGTGCAGATGTGTAGATTATGGAAATATTCCTTGAAATCCACAACATTTTTGTATTGCGCATGCAAACTTGGTGATAACCTTGGCCACTGTTTAATCACCACCTCAACTTTGACTCAAATAAGAACCAACAGATTTTCATCTCCATAACGTGTTTGGGGTCTTTGGTGGCCCACAGTGAAGAGAAATTCGCTGCCTCAGTTAGATCTGGATCATGCTAAGGGAACTAACTTTCTTCGAGCGTCCTCCATGCCACCAATGTGATCAACAACAATAGCCACATGTAGTGGAATTCCTTACCCTCATCTTGGGCTTCTCTCCAATCCTTCAAAAATTCATGACACAAGTACTCAGCCCAGTTGTACTAGACTCCTTTAGCACACTGTGAAGCCAAAGAGACTACTGGAGCCAGTACTTCCTTCGCGCTGCACTTCCACATGATTTTTCCAGCCAAAATTTGTGCAGCAAACTGCTTCGTGCCATCTAATATGGAACTTATTGCATAGCCATGTGACTTCTTCGTCATATTGAAGTTGCTCTTCATTTGTTTTGCCAATTTCTTCTCCTGTGAATTTCCCACGAAAGCCTTAGCAGGGTCCACTCCTTGGTAAGGCAACAAAGTTATTCTGTGGATTAGCATGTTAGTGATCGGGATGGGCCCTCCCAACCAGAGGCACCCATTATGCACTAGCACAAAAAGTTGACGCACACAGACCGTGCTTATAGCATTCTAGCTAAAATGTGGCACCCACAACATGTTTAGTAGCCCTGCGCACCCAAATTCGGCCACCCATTTCATTGGCTCAAGTCTCATGACCTCCGATTCTTCATATTATACCTTCCTCAAGTACTATTCGACTCCAACTACGGGAACTTCACATGATCACCTAGGTCCCACTCCTCCATCTTCAAGTATGGTATTCGGGCCAGCAAATTGCCCTAAAACAACACATTCTTCGGCAACAAAGGTTTGGATACCATGAACTTCGCTGAATCCGGGTCTGGCACTTCAGCCATCGATTTTCTTGGTGGTATATACAGCGGTACCCGAGTTCTCGACTTAACCTCCTCTGCATCAATCTCCTCAACCCCCCGGCTAGTTCTTCCTCATCTAAGTCTAGGGGCTCCATCGGCTACCTCGAGTGATCCATCTTTCCCTTCTATTGGATCTCCATCGGATTTTTGTGTGGAGATTGTTGCACTGGTGCTTGCTGGGGCTTCTTCTGCTTCTTATCCCCTGTCATGGAAGCAGATAGCTTAGGTTTTGGTGATATTGGCGTTGTAGTAGGAAACTCGTAGGTACAAGTTGGGTCGACTCCGTCTCATGTTGAGTTGCATTCATTCTCTCAATGAATTTCCCGCGTTGGCAATTAGATAAATTCTCAAAGGCTAGCTGTGAAATATTCTCTTTAATTCTTTCCCAATCCTCAGCAGACATATAGTACTCTCTTGGTGCAAACTGAAGTGCAAAATCTCAAGGAAAAATCTCAGGAAGCAAAGTGTTTGAATATGGGGAAGGATGTTGTATTTATAGCCCAATTTGAATTCAAATCCATCCGTTCCCTCCAAATCCTTGTCATTAATGCATTTTTGGTGGCATATTTCCAAATATATGCATCTTAAATGCGCTCCCCCTGCTCCCTTCAATGAAAAAATCATCATCCAATCAGCTACAGTGATTCCAAAGGTCACTTTTTGGCTAGGTTGCATGGGACCCACCATTCTAGCATAGCTCCTTCTTCGCAGCTCTCCTCTGCGCATTCCCTTGGTTCGTCACGCAGCCCATTTGCTTCACCCAACCATCCTTCTGGCAATGTTCTTTATAGTCCCGCACTCCCTTGCAACTGCCTAGAGTACTATGACTATCCCGTGTTCATATAGTCATTGCTTAGGGGCGAGATCAACATTGTAAAACTTTAACCGACTCCCCTTGACCTTTCCTGGAAACAACTCCCCATTCAGCCTTGCGAGTTGAACTTCACCTCCATCCATAATATCCTTAATAATATATGGCCCAGCCAATGCATTTGGAACTTCCCTGGAAACTTCATGAACTTATTGTCATATACTAATGCCAAATCTCCATTCTTAAAGGTGTGTTGTTTGATATGGCCATCATGCCATGCCTTTTCGTGATCCTTCTACACTTGTTGATTAAAACCTGCCAAGAAGCAATCTTCCTCCAACTGAACTAGCTACGTGAGGCATTCTTCCATGGTATCTCAATCGGTCATGTTTGTAAGTGCAGTAATCCACAAACTTGGCACGATGTACTCCATTGGCATTACAGCTTCCTATCCATAAAGCAGTCTGAACGATGTTTGTCCAGTCAACCTTTTGTAGCTAGTTCTATATGCCCATAAGACAGCTGGTATGCACACATCCCAATCGTTTTGGTTCACATTGCAAATCTGTGTTAAGGCATTCTCTAGGATTTTGTTAAAGGCTTCCTCTATGTCATTTGCTTGAGGGTGATAAGGTGTAATCTTCTGGTGATACATCTGGAGTTCTTCAATCAAAGCAACAATTGTTTCATTCAAGAAGTGTGAACCCCTATCACTCATCAAGATCTTAGGGCAGCCAAACTGAGACAGGATGTATTCAAAAATGAACTTTTCAATTGTAGTTGCATTACAATCCTTTACAAGCTGCGCCTCAGCCCTCCTGGTTGTAATGATGTATCTAGCTGTTGTCTTCTTTCCTAGTGGCTAAATTTGTCCCACAAAGTCTATTGCCCACTTATCAAAGGCATGTAATGACACATGTGGGTTCAGAGGCAATTCATCTCTTGGTGATGGCCTTCCCATTCTCTGACAGACATCACATGCCCTACAATAATCCTTGGAATCCTTATGCACAATTGGCTACCATAGTCCTTCTTAGAGGATCTTCTGCGCAGTTACTCTTCCTGCATAATGTCCTCCTGCAACTCCTCCATGCACTTCAACAAGGATAGTTTGTCATTCATACTCTAGGACATACCCATGCAATATTTCATTGGATCCCATATTATATAGGTCTCCTACTATAACAAATAAATCTACAGCTCAGACCGCCAATTCTTTCTTTTGTTCTATCGTATACCCTGCAAGAGTTGTACATGTAGAAAAGAATTGGATTATGCCTGAAAAATGGTCATCTGCGACGCGTATAGCAAAGAGCTACATATTAGGCAATCCTTCCTCTAGATTTGTAGGTCCATCACCATTCTCAATCCATGAGAGATGATATGGTCTAGCATTCAATCACCCTGGTTTCACAATTACTTCAAAGTCATATTCCTGAAATAGCAGTAACCATCTATAGATTCCCCCCCCCCCAATGCAGGCTTTTTGACTAGGTACTTCAAAGCAGAATGGTCTGTGTATATCTTGAAGTGCGCACCCAACAAATAGTGCCTAAATTTCTGGAGCACATACACCATTGCTAATCCTTCGCACTATATGGTTGAATAATTATTTTCTACCTTCTATAACTTCCTACTCGCAAATGCTATCAGATGGTCGATATCACCTTAGCTTGGTTGGGTTAGCACAGCTCCTAGTGCTATGGAGGATGCATCTACATGTACGTGAAACTCCTTCTTCGAGTTGGGTAACACTAGAATGGGTGCGGTGACCATTTTTTTCCTTCAAGACATCCAAAATTTTCTGGCAATCATTGTCCCAGTAGAACGTCGCATCCTTTTTCAACAATTTTTCCATGGGTGCGGTGATTTGCACATACGCTTTGATGAATTTTCTGTAATACCTTGTGTGGACCAACGTCGCACACACTTGTTTGACATTCATTGGAGGCTCCAGACTAATAATCACTACAATTTTGGCAGGGTCTACCACCAAGCCCTACTTTCAAACAACATGGCCCAAGAGTATCCCATAGGGTACGCAGAATATGCATTTCTTCAAATTAAGGGATATTTGATACTTTCAACAAGTATCCAACATGAGGCGAAGACTGGTAACATGTCTCTTTACTAATCCAAACACTATCCAATCATCGAAGTACACCTCCAAAAACTTGTGAATAAATTTTTTGAAGGTCGTGACTACCACCCTAGAGAAGATTGCAGTGGCATTTTTAAGTCCGAAAGGCATAACTATATACTGAAAACAACCCCACTTAGTCACGAATGTGGTCTTACTCTAATCCTCTGGCATGATATTGATCTAATGATACCCTTAGAACCCATCAATAAACGAATATGCTTCTTGTCCTCCAACATTTTCCAATACTTCATCTGTGAATGGCGTAGGAAATGGATTGTGGACACAAGCATCATTCAACTTCCTTAAGTCTACACATATTTGAATCTCACCCTTCATCTTATTTTCCTGAACCACTAGAGGACTAACCCAATCCGATTCTTCGACAGGTTCAATAATCCCAGCTACAAGCATCTTATCCAATTTTGCTCACTTTTTCCTTGTACTTAAGATTTAATCGATAGGGGCACTAGTTTAGTCACTTCGCATCTGGCTTTAGAGTGATCTTCATGACACTCAGATCCCCTAGTATCCCTTTCATATCACATAACTTGGTGGGAAACAAGTCCTGATACTCCCGCAATATCTCTGCGACTTTGTCCACTATCTTCATCCCAATAGTCGCCTATGTTTGTGAACTTCAGCTATTCTTCTAATCCAATATTCACCTGCTCGGTCTCCAAGGGCTCTGAGATAATAGGGACTTTTGCCTTAAGCCTTGCGACTTCACGATGTCCTTCTAACTCAGGAATGTTGATGTTCCTAGGATCTTCTTCGCCTTCATCAGTGGTCACATTGTTGCATTCGAACACATGGCGCGGCTGCGTACTCCAATTTGGTTGTACCCACACAACAGGTTCTTCAAGCATTCTGAATATTACAACTTGGATCTCCTATAACGCTTCGTCAATACACTCAAATTCATCCTCAAAATTGAACGTTAGCATAAAACTTTCTTTCAGAACATCCCATTCTGCAGTTTTGTGTCACAACTTCGTTTCTAGATACCAGTTCATTGGAATCGTATCCAAATTGTGGCAGAATATATGAACCCATTCTGGTTGTGGTTCTTCTCCCCATGCTTTCATCCATCGATCCAAATGTTCATGTGGATTGTCCTTCCCTGTATATTTATCCGTAATACAGGTATTGGCATACCCAAACCGCAGCTTCATCATCTGTCAAGATTCCTTACAATATGCAAATATGTTATTATTTATACCCCACCATCTTGTAAGCATAGCTCTCAACGTGATGTCTAATGCCTGGAACCGATGTTCATCTGGTACATCCCTTTCAAATTTATCCAAAAATAGATTGACATCTTCTAAATCATCATAATACGATAAATTGTGTACCTCAGTGAATATATATTGGAGTGACTTAGAAAGCCTATTACATCACAGTGATGATACCTCATGCAACATGTTTTTCCAATGTTCAAGCTCCTCATCTAAATCTGAATTGCAGAAGTTTTCCTTCTCACACGCAATTCGCCCATCCACCATAGGGTTGATCTGATATTCATCCTGCATTGTAAGCTTATAGATTTTCTCAATATAATCCTCCTCATAATAATCGCAGAATGGTTCAATATAGCGTGCACCCTCGGTTGGATCTAATGGAACAATAACCCTTATTTACTTCTTTTCGAAAGTCATACTACACTTCTTAAGGTTGATGATTGTGTCATATCAAATTCCCTATAAATTCCAAGCAGCACTGGGTAAGGGTTACTGTTGTCCACTATTTCGATCACTTCAAAATTGGCTATGTTGTGCACCCCTTCAATATCCACAGTTATCCCATGTAGGCACCATAGAAATAATCTTTTGTTAATTCGCCATTCTCAGTTGAATTGGGGACCACTGTAGTGATGGTATTCCCATTCTCTCCCAAGTTTGTTGTGGCAAAACATTTGCATCATACCCCAAATCAAGGATTACCTGGTCCATTTCGAATTCTCCTATCTAGGCAATCAATCTCATTTCCTGACCAGTCCTTTTCTTATATTTTTCCACCTTATGTACCACGCTTTGTTCCAGTAGTGGCTTATTCTTGCCAATGCAGGGACCTATCAACTCTTACACTCCCTCTACTGCTTTTTGTCCCCTCAGGAGCTTCATGCAGGTCAATAAGAAAGATACTAACAATGATGGATCTGTTTCTTATGCAACATTGATTCCTTGAAGCTTCTTCATGCACGTACTTACCAACTCATTGCTCTATCTTGCAATGTTGTGACCAACTACGCTTTCTTCAGGTCATCATCTGTGATCTACTATGACTTCCATACAGCATTTGCTACAAACCAAAATTGTTCAGGGTCTTCTGTCCCTAGACCCTTCAATACGAGCATCTTCATAGTGTTCACCATGTTAAATAGTGGAGGTGGAGGTGGAGGAAGAGGTGTAGGTGTAGGTGTGTGAGCCAGAGGTGGAGCAGATGGATGTGGTATTCCCGCGATACCCTGATTTACCGTCTGCAGCACACCTTGAGGTGTTTTCAGAATACTACTTTCCTCGTCACTATCATATGCTCCCAACAGAGGATTGTACTCATCACATAAATCTATATCTCTTTTGAACATCTTTCCACTTCGCGTAGTTCCGTTCAAGTCTCTTCTAAATATTAATTCAATGGCATAACCATTATCTCACACAATAGCATTTTAATCCAAGTTTTCAAGGACTTCAGATACTTACCTCTTGGTCCTTTGAAAAAATGGCATTCAGCTTTGCTATAACTAATAGATGTATTGATCGCAAACTCAGTAATGAATCCACCCAAAATTATATCGATCCAGTAATCAAAATCCCTCGCGATCTTGTTTTTTGAAGCTTTTAGGCACCTTGCTAACTCTGGAGTCCACACAATGGGGTTATCCAATTTCTATGTACCTTGATTGTCCACCATTTTAGAGAAACATTTGTGCAATTCGTAAGGGAAAGAGTAAAAGAATATTTCATGTTCATCTGTATATAAATATCTATTCAACCACTCTTCCTTTGACAGGCATGGATTCCTGTTTTCCTGGGCTGCAAATTTGTGCAGCTTCCGATCTATCCACTCTTGATCTCCTTCTTAATTGGGAACCATTTATTCGACATCATACATTCCTCAGAAAAATATCGGTCTCGGAAATGGAACCATTTTTTGGCTTGAGGGGGTCTGGACCCAGGTTCAGAGTTAGCTGTGCCAACCAACAAAACCCTACACTATCGGCCCTTTCAGCAACAACCTGCATAGCGCAGGCTGCAGTCTCACCCAAGGCAATATTAGGGGATGACAAAACCATGTTTCTACATCCATAGATCTGTGCGATTGGTTCCTGTTACTTCTAGGGCTTTTTTCAGACCTTCGCGAACCCTAATCCTCAAAACACAAAAATTACAATAACTTACAGATAACATATTCTAATTCTGCGATGATTGCTTTAAACATTCATAACATAAAGTAAATTAACAAATCTACCAATTTTTCACTTCCATTAAGTGTTTCTTATGATAATTGCAGTAAACAGAGAAAATACATAGTAAATTCATAAGTAAACATAAATGCACTGATACACAAATGTTGCTCCAAAATAGTATTTATTACGTTCATATCTTCTATTACAAACTCTTTCTTCTATATGCACACACCTGTAGGGGCCCATGCACTCAGCTGCGAACTTACCAAGGTCTCCACAGAAACAACTGCAGGAGCCATACCCTTTGCCTAAGTACAGGTTAGGAAATACAAACCCAAAACTTGCCTATCTATGTTCTTCATTATCTTCACTGACTTCCCTATAACCTTCTATGACTCTTTTATATCATCTTCTTTTACAATAACATGGTCCGAAAACCATGGATGGGTCACAAAACAACTTAAATTCTAAAAAAATAAGGGGCTTTGACCTTCCTAAAGCCCCTTTGATTCCTAATGACCTTCTCACTCCACTCCTCAAAATGTGGAGACTTTACAAAAATAGCAAAACTATTTGCAAAATTGACCCTAGGGGACCCTATCCCAACATCTCCAACTCTCTTGTCAATTACTTTATTCCTAACTTTTTAACTTCTTTTTGTAATGACTTTCTAAACTCTACTTAAGAAATAAAATTAGTGCTTTACAAATTTTGGTGAGTTAGCCCTCCATAGAGTATTTTTCAAGCTAACCCATGTTCCTGGTGGCTCAACCAGTTTTCTCCAAGGAGACATATTTTTTGAGTTGAGCACCATTTACAAGTCACTTGAACAGATGCCCCTGTAGTGTCATCAATTGAATTTCTCCTGAAGGTCATATATATTCAATTACAAAGGGTCCCAACCATGCAACTTCAAATTTATTTGGTTTATCCTTCACTCAACTGTCTTTTAACATAACTCGATCATCGAATTTAAAATTATTCATTTGAAAGTTTTTTTCATGCCACGCCTTTTATTTATATTTACTAATTTTTTGGTGATAGAGTGCATGCAGTTGGTCTTCCCTAAGTTTTTGTAACTGTTGAAGTTGTTATTTTGCAACTATGTATTATACTTAAGTATAATCGACACACTTGTTGCATTCATCGAGCACTGGAATGGAATGAATTCTTCTTGACCATAGACATGTTTGAAGGGCATCGATCATGTTGACTTATTATACGTGGTGTGGTATGCCCAGAGAATCATTTGTGCCTTGTCGTCCCAGTCATCTCTGTCTAAATTACGAACTTTTCTTAATCCTTTGTGTAGTGTTTTATTGAAAGGCTCGGCAACGCCATTTTCTTATTGGTGATAAGCAGTGGTCTTTCTATGTTCAACCATGAAGGTTTTTCCTAAAACCTATCATGACAGATAGTTTTCTTCCCTTGAAAAATGGTTTTCATCTTGGAAAGATGTGGATCATACAATGAGAAATGGACACCCAAACCTTCTTTCATTGTGGAAAATATGAGCCCTTTATCAGACTTGAACCGATAACTTATGCCTTACCATGGAATTATTCCATCACTGAGTTAAAAGGGCCCCCCATCATATATTTATGAGTGAGGGACTTTATGTTCATAATGATGTTATGTTTAATTTCAGTACTCGCAGAAAAAAAAAAAAAAAAAAAAAAAAATAATAATAATATAAAATAAAAAAAATAAAAATAAAATAAATAAATAAAAAAAAATAAAAAAATAAAAAAAAAAAAAAAAAAAATAAATAAAAAAAATATAAATAAATAAAATAAATAAATAAATAAATAAATAAATAAATAAATAATATAATAATAATAATAAATAAATAAAATAAATAAATAAATAAATAAATAAATATTGATCGAGCCAATATTTGTTTAGTTGATATTCATTAATGTTTGTATCATAGAATTTACGAAGTGCATTCATCTATCACTAATGATGACCAAAGGATATCCAAAGTGTGTTACTATGTTCTCATATATGAATTTAGCTGCTACTTATCTAATACACAATTCGATCGGTTCTGCCTTCACCCACTTTTTTAGATATTCTACTATTGTTATGATGTATTTTTCTCCCATCCATTTGGCTCTTTTAGGAAATGGAATGAAAAAATCATTTTCCCAGATCTCAAAGGGTAGTGACGGGACAATTCAATGCAATGACATCTAATTTTTTGGTAATGGATGCCTAAATCTTTGGCATATATCGCATTTTTCACATGTAGTTGGAAGCCTCAGAATATTATTGCCCACCATAATCCTACTTGCATTATCATCCTCGCAATCATGTCACTCTGGTAATGGCTTACTACTCCCCCTTTGTGTGCATCATTGATAATATCACTCATTTCATGCTCCAAGACACACCTGCATAGTACCTCATCAATACCCAGTTTATATACTAGTTGACCATTTATCGAAGTAAATGGAATTGCGTTAATTGCAAGAGTCTTTTTCTTCTTCTTTTTTTAGATATTCCCTCCGGTTCTTTTCCTATATGCAAAAAATTTTCTATGTTGGCCAATTCTGCAAGGACTTGCCTCAATTCTAAAAAGGTGCACGTCTCGGAGGTTGTCTTCTATATCTATCGACTCCTCTCTAGATTCTAGTCAAAATAAGTGATCAGGAAAGACGTTCTTCATTCCTGGTCAAACTATTACTTCAAATTCAAATATTCTTGGAATAATAGTAACAAGTGACAGATGTGCCCTTGATGAACTAGTTTATTCACAACATACTTTAATGCTTGATGATCAATATAAAAAAAATTGGCTTTGCCAGAAGGTAGTGTGGGAACTTCTACAAAGCGAAGAGCATAGAAAAAGCTTCCCTTTTAGTTGTTGAGTAATTTCTCTTGGCTCTGTTTATTTTTTGACAGGTGTAAACACTTAGATGGTCGATTGCTTCATTGTCAAGTTAAGCCAAAACTATCTCATGAATACATTTGACACGTCGACATGCACATGAAACTATTTTGACCAGTTAGGAAACTTGAGGATAGGAGCTTTGACTAACTTCATTTTTAATAATTGGAATGAATCATTACACTCTTTTGACCAAATGAATGGCACATATTTCTTTAAAATATCATCTATGGGGAACATTATATCTAAGTAATGCCTGATGAACCATCTGTAATAACTAGTGTGTCCCAAAAAAAAAATACTTTTGATTTACTAGGGGTTTCAAGTCGAGAATCACTATAATATTTGTCATATCAACTCCCATCCTTTGAAAAGACATTTCCTAACAGTTTTCCAAACTATGTTGCAAAGATACATTTTTTAATATTTAATGATAAGCATATTTGTTTTCACCTTTACAACATTAATCTTAACCATTGTATATGATATTTGAGCAATGTATATATAGTCGAGTCCTTAATGTAGATGACCATTGTTTTATAAATGTAGTCTTAGAAATCATTGATGACTATTCATGAGAATACTACTGGTGCATTGTTTAGTCCAAAAGTCATTATGTGATATGCAAAAGAGCCAAACTAAGTGACGAACATCGTTTTTTCTCAGTATTCTTCTACGATAACTACTTGATTGTACCCTGAGAAACCCCTCAGTAAAGGAATAACATTCGTGACCTGTAACTTCATTTATGATATCATCTAAATATGGAGTAGGAAATGGATCAGTGATTGTTTTTTTATTTAACCCATGACAGTCGACACATATATGTAATTACTCGGGTTTTTCTTTTTAGGTTGCATGACCATGGGACTTGCCCATTCTAATGTTTTTATCAGGTTGATGATACCAATGGCAAGCATCCCCTCGATTTGCTTTTGTACAATGGGCTTATACTTGTGAGAAATATTATATGATCTCTTTTTTATTTCCTTGGCTCCTAGGATGAGGTTGATTTTCATCTCCCCCATTTCTTTCACAAGTCCCTTTAAGTCTTTGTAGTGACAAGCGAATACGTCTTTGTATTCTTTGAGTAGGTGGAAAAACTTTGTTATTTGTTTATCCAACCAATAGTCACCAAGTAAGGTGATCTTTGGTTGGTCATCATTAGATATGTTGACTTCTCAGCCTTCGATTCGTTGAGTCATTGGTCCCCTACTTTTATTTCCTGGTAGGTAGGTGGAAATTCTAGTTTTTCTGGTTTCCCAATTTCTTGTTTGTCAACTTTGTACACTGATTTGATTACTTTGTGGTTTTTTAGATGATCTTTATTCCAAAAAAAAATTGTTAGAGATAAGTTCATCTTCCATTTCTAGTCAGTTGGCCAACTTTGGCACTAGTGTTCATGCCACAAAATTACATCTTGATGAGGTATCAACTACTACTGTTTGATTCTTGGTTAGTTTTTCTTTTATAAATTCCTTTGTTTTTTGAACCGAGTCATTTAGTTCTTGTTCCTTCGGTTTGAATTCAAAATCTATGATGAAATTCTCTTTCAATTATTTCCATTATAGAAATTTCCCATGAGCTTCCTCTATTTTATACCATTTATTGGGAAATTCACCTAAAGTGTTCGAGAACATATGAGAAAAAAAGCATTCATCTTTGTATTTAATCCTTCACCATTTCGACTCACAATTTTGTATGTGTCGAGAAGGGTCCTGCCAAGGGGTAAATATGGGTATGTCTACTTGTGAAAAGATATTTTGACTTCCAAAATGCTCAATAAAATATCTTGTCACTATTGTCCATGTTTGAATTTTGGATGAGTGGGTGTCCCACCATCTTGTTGTTTGACCCCTAAAGGTGTGTACCAAACTCTACATCCTTCCATATTCACCAATATATTTTTTCACTTGTTCAACATGATTTAAAAGTGACGCCCATTCATTGAAGTGAATCATATTGTTGGTTTATTGCACTAATTCTTTCAGAAGTAGAGATGAAGTGCCTCTATAGCTCTTTTTTTGTAAAATAAGTACTTATTTGATAGAGAAACAAGGTCATATCTTCATTGTTGGGATTTCCTCAATCGTCCAATACTCTGTAGCTTTAGATTCAAAATTCTCAACTTGTCACTCATAAAGCTCCATATCATAGTTTCCTGTTAGAATTTCACCAGAAGAATTTGATTTGACATCATCGCGGTCTTCATGCAGTACTTGGTATAGCCATCTTGTTTTTTTTTTTTTCTTCTTCACAAGTTTCAATCCACGACTTTTCTTCACATGGTTCAAGAGGAATAATAGTTTTATTTTTGTTTCCTTTAATATTGATTCTATATTTCTCTAATGATATCATTGATTTCATCCTTCGACCCCATGGTCTTTCAACTAGAGTAGGATATGTAGGTATTCCATCAACTAAATCGGTGATGTCAAATTCAACTGTCGTTGGGATGCCCATTATCGAATTTTCCACTTGCCTTAATGTTCTGATAGGTTCCATGAATATTTTATTAGTAAGTTTAAGTCAGTTAGTCATCTTTGTAGATTCGTTTTGCCCATGCTTATCCATGTCTCTCACGGGAGTATATTGACTTAAGATCCAAAGTCAACAATGACTTGTTCTAACATATATCCATTTTAAAGGTTTTCTTGTGGATCATGGTATTCAATTTTCTTCCCTTGTGAGAATTGTCAGACATTTTTACATTTCTCTCTATTTTCATTAAAATCTTTTAACATGTTCAAAAGTTCTACTAAATGACCAACTGAATGTTCTTCTTCTAAAAATTCTAAAAATTCTTCTAATAGGACATATTTTGCCAATTTTTGTGAGTCAACTTCCTTGGTAAAGAAATCAACCACTCTTGTCATTGTTTCCTTCTGTATCTGCATATATGGGTATCTAGTCGCATTTTTGGTAGGTCGAATAACTTGTTGATTAATATCTTTTCTGACACCCAACCTCGTAAAAACATAAAGATATTTGAATTTAATATATATATATATTTGGAACAGTTTGTAGTAGATTAACAGATCTTTTATTTAAAACTTTTCAATAATTTTTGGGTAATATTCTAGTGAATGATCGCCTAGGACGCACATGTTACAAAAGCACAAGTCAATCTTGTCTTTTAGTGGACAGTTCGGGGATATGTGCCCTTCCTACCAACATGTAAAATAGTAGAATCTTCTTCAATCTTGGACCCAGCATCGACCTTTGTCATTGTAACCTTAACATCATCCACCATAACCTCCTCAATCATTTCTAGATCTGCCATATGATTTTGGCTCGTTAAACTAATCTGTGGCTTTTGGATGGTACACAACATGATAATTCATCTTGCTTTTTTCCATTGAACGGGCACTCTTATATTGAATTTGTATTATCTTCACAAATGGTTAACATTTGGGCTTAGCATTCCAAAGATTGTACTGATAGTCTTTAGTTGTACGATTAGAAGAAACTTAGCATATATCCCAATATATGTTACACTATATTCGTTGGACATCTTGATCAGAAAAATCATCATATTTGCAAGTGTCCTTAGTATGACCCTCAGTTCGACAATTAGTGCACCACAGATTTTTCTTCTAGAGTGTCAATGCAAGCAAAAGTTTTTGCAATTGTTCAATTATATCTTCGATTTTTTTACCAGTCGATAAGACAATCAACTTACCTTCATCATCTATTTCAATTTGTTGTGCCAATTTAAGAGACTCTTCACATGTCGTGACTTCATGCATTCTAAGAGGGTCGTAGATCTTCTAGAGGAGACTAATCTCGTACCATTGGGCTAATTAGTGTTTGTACTATTTCAATTGGTCGTTGCTTGATTTCTTTTCGTTTTTGTGTTGTAAGATGTTTGACATGTTGGGATTTGAAGACAATGAGAAGGTTGTTCTTGATTTAATCCTTCATCTTCATTTTTTTTAAGTGAGTTTCATAAACCTTGTTAAATCTTGCTTCCTCAAGGAAAATACAAACTAATCCATTTGCTTATTTTCACCAGTAATATCGTTTGAAGGCCAGAATTTTTCACAAATGAACCAGTGATTTTTTGGATCTTCATCACCCCCATAGAGGGGAATGCGATTTAATCCCATAGTGTTTATTGAAGATGTCGAATTTCCAACTGTATGAGTATTTATTTTTTGGGATTTCATGGCAGAGTTGATGGTGGGTCAATTTCTCTTAGGCATGTTTCTTTTTTCTCTATCAATAATGTCTCTTGAGAGTGACATGTTGATTTGGAATGCTTTATCAATGTATTCAGTGAACCGATTCACTCCATATCACATCTCTTTGTCGACCAGACTCATAATTTCAACTTCTTCAATAAAAATACTAATTGTGGTACGAGGCATGATCATGATATTGCTAAGTTGGAGAAGTACTTGTTCAATTTCTTGATTCTCACTCTTTGGTTGATTTTCATCAGAATTTACTACTTCTAGCTAATTTCTTCGATCATCTTAATTATTATAAAAATTGGGTATGTCTAAGTAATGTCATGATATTTGTGTAGGAATTTACAAGGTAAGTTCCTCAGACAAAACACCAAAGGACACCGCTCACAAACAGATCACAAATCAATACACTAGTATTCTTGATGTGGTTAAAAACCTCAAAAAGGGAAACAGTCCATGGCCTAAGTGAACACGGCCACTTCAGGAAATTTATTAATAAAAGAATGAAAATTTACATAAGCTTATCTCATGAACAGTGACCCTACAAATGACCCTCCATGCTCTTTAAATATAGATCATGGACCAATCGGGTGTTAAGCCACAGATCAAGTGTCGGTAATACCGAGGAGAGAATGAACCATTGGATCACTTCATGTCTAGAACATATCGTGATCGTCAGATTGTAAGTTACAAAAGTACATAGTAAAGAAACACACTTTACCTGACTCTACACTAGACCAAGTTATACTTAACTATTTCCTATGTGTCGGGATATCCTAACATCCCCCCATAAGAACAACTTGGGATAGGATTGAAGGATGTACAAATATGACACAATAGGAGAAGGAAGGAGGCATTAGATTCTGTCCCCCCTTAGTGACAACTTCCTGAACTCCAACCATAAATCAAAGTTTAGTAAACTTCGCCTCTGTGAGAGCCTTTGTAAATATGTCTGCAACTTGATCATCTGTTGAATAATATTGCACTTCAAGAACATGGTCATGAATGAGATTTCTAATGAAGTGCATGTGTAGTTCAATGTGTTTGTTGCGTTGATGTTGGACTATATCTTTCAATAGTTGAATGGCACTTTTATTATCACATCAAAGTGTAGTCAAATGTTGTTGCTGAAAGCCAAACTCTAACAGGATATGACGAAGCCACAGGGCTTCCTTACTAGCTTCTATGGCACCACGATACTCTGCTTTTGTTGAAGAAAGAGAAATGGCACTTTGTTTCTTGCAAGCCCATGTAATAGGTCCTGAACCAAGAGTGAACACATAACCTGCAGTAGACTTCCGATCATCAGGGTCACCAGCCCAATCGAAATCAGTGAAACCAACCAATAGAAGAGATGCTTATGCATTGTAAAGAATTCTAGAATGAACTATACCTCGAACATAACAAAGTATTCTTTTAGTTTCTTTCCAATGACCTTCATGTGGGTTTTGCATAAACTGAGCAATAAGGCCAACAGCAAAGGAAAGGTCAGGACGAGTATGGGTCAAATAAAAAAGTTTTCCTACAAGTTGATGGTATAAGGTAGCATCAACTTCAGGGGAAGTACAAGTGACTGAAAGTTTGGCTCCAGACTGAAAGGGAGAAGGGGCTAGCCTACAGTCTTCCATGTGAAAATGGCATAAAAGATCACAGGCATACTTGGACTGAAAAAGGGAAATACCTTCCTTGGATTGCAAGACTTGAAGACCAAGAAAATAATGCAAGTTTCCTAAGTCTATCATTTCAAACTTATTTTTAAGGTTGGACTTCACATGGTTTATAAGGTTGGGATCACTAATAATAAGGATAAGATTGTCAACATAAAGAATAAGAATGATAAGAGACTTTCCCACTTTCTTGGTGTAGATAGTATTGTCAGAATGACACCTAGAAAAGCCAGTTTATAAAAGAAATCTATCCATTTTAGCATACCAAGACTGAGGGGCTTGCTTGAGACCATAAAGGGATTTCTTAAGCCAATATACAAGGTTGGAGTCTGTTTGTATAAAGCCAGTAGGTTGTTCCATATAGATTTCTTCATGCAAGTCCCCATGCAAGAAGGCAGATTTAACATCCATCTGATGGACTTCCCATTTGAAAGAGGTAGTAAGGGAAAAAACAAGGTGGATAGAGTTCATTTTGGCAACAAGGGAGAAGGTTTCAATATATTCAATGCCTTCAACTTGTGAAAAACACTTAACAACAAGACGAGCTTTATGTTTATCGAGTTTTCCATCTGGTCCACACATGGTTCTGTAAACCCATTTGCATCTAACAAGTTTTCAGTCCTTTGGAAGAGGAACAAGATCCCATGTATCATTTGCCAATAATGAACGATATTCTTCATTCATAGTTTCATTCCAATCTGGATGGCTTGATGCTTTTGTGAAGGGGTCAGGATCATAATTTGTTGAATCTTGAGCCAGTAAAGAAGAGGCTCTATCGAACTGAGAATGTGTACATCGTTGATCGGTAGGATCATCGACAAGAGCACTCGTTGTATCCCGAGTAGCATGGACCCATTTTGGAAGCTGAGGAGCTGAAGGAGGATCCTGAGAAGGTGGGGGAGGATTGTCATCCTCACTGTCATTATCTGAAGAAGAAATATTTTTCAAAAGTAGAAGGGATAGAGAGAGGTGGCACATCCGCCGAACTAGGCTTGTAGCCAATATATTTTCAGCAAACTTTACATCTCTTCTAATGATAATATTTTTGGACTTAAGTAGAATAATTCTATATCCTTTGACATCTTCAAAATATCCAACAGCAATACATTTTTCACTCTTAGGTTCTAAAGCTTTATGTTTCTCATCTAGAATATGGGCCCATACTTCACTTGCAAAAACACGAAAGTGACTTACATCTGGCTTAATTGAGCTCCATGCTTCTTCTAGAGTGATATTCTTTAAAACCTTAGTAGGAGTGTGATTTATTATGTAATTTTCACAGTTAATTGCTTCTGCCCAATAATTAAGACTAAGTCCTTTACATTTAAGCATACAATTAGCCATTTCCTTTAATGTGCAATTCTTCCTTTCAGCTACACCATTTTGTTGTGGAGTATATGGAACAGTATGTTGCATTTGAATTCCATTCTCAGTGTAAAAGTTGATGAAGTCATTTTTAACATATTCTCCGCGATTATCAAATCTTAGCTTAAGAATTTGATGTCTAGATTGTTTTTCAACAAAGGCCTTAAAGGCCAAGAATTTGTTAAATACTTCACTCTTGCGCTTTAAGAAGTATACCCAAGTGCATTTGGAGAAATCATCAATGAAAGTTAAGAAATATTTGTAGCCAGAGAATGAAACAACTGAAAGTGGACCACATAAATCACTATGCACAAGTTGTAAAGGGGTTGAGGCATGCCAAGAGGCACGTTTTTCAAACTATCCTGATGATGTTTTTTGAGTACACATCTGGAACAAACACCATCTCTTCAAGATACCATTTGAAGACCTGTCACCATATTTTCTTTACATAGATTCTGAAGGAGTGATAGTTTAAGTGACCAAATCGTTCATGCCAAAGTTTGCTCACTTCATCATTATGAGCAACAAATACCAAGGGAAGATTTGATGACCCAAAGTTGTTAAACTTATACAACCTTATAGAATCATTAACAATTCCAGTAGTTAAAATCTGTCTAGGATCTCTTAGGTCCTTAATTACAACATCGTGAGGTGAAAATTCAACAATTTTACCTTCACCTGAATGAGTTATCTGATATACAAATAGAAGGTTGCAGGATAAAGTTGGAACACATAATGCATCATTAAATTGACCATTGTTTAGATGAACAGTTCCAGTCCCTACAACACTAAGAGATCTATCATCACCAACATATATATTTTTGGTGTTACAATCATTTAAAGAATAAAACATGGCTTTGTTTTTGGTCATGTGATAAGAAGCTCCAAAATCAATGAGCCACTCATGAGAATGAGAAGAAAAAAATACATTTAGTGCATAACCAGACCGAGATGCTTGACAACCACATGCAGAAAGTGTTATTCCTGAAGTTGAAGTTGAAGTTGAAGAGTGCTCCAAATGGATGTTATGCTTCTTCATTGTTGCTTCCAAGGCTTCCATATTCTTAAAGCATTTGGATTCTAAGTGGCCATCTCAATTACAAAAGTGGCAATGTCTATCAGTTTCCTTCCCTTTATTTTTATTTGCCTTATCATTTTGTTGAAATGATTTTTCATTTTGAGACTGAAATTGCTTAGGAACCTTGTTTGCTTTAGGACCATTCTTTTTAGGATACTTCTTCTTAGGATTGTTTGAATTTGGTTTCTTTTGGGTGGCTAAGGCTTTCTTAGAAGAGTTTCCACGATTAAGAAGACCAAGATATAAGTGCTTTTCTTGTTCTCTTATTAAAGAATCACAAAAGGCATCAAAAGAGGGGGACTTGTAGTCTTGTCCTTGAAAAATAAAGGCTTTTCTAGTAGAATGGAATGTGGAAACAAACATAGAGTAGGTTGGCCCCAACTTAGTAATAATGGAATAGTTAAGGCTACCATCTTCTTTCTTAACCTTAACACCTTCCAAGAGAAGTCTAAGGGTCTTGAACTTGGACAAAAAAATTTCAATGGAAGGAAAATTATTGGGGTCCAATGTAAGCAACTCATTTTCGAGTTGATGGGCTCTAATTTCATTTTTAATTCCAAAAACTTAAATGAGTTGTTTCATTGCTTCATTGGGAGTATCAAGTTTTGTGATATGGAATCTAGGGTCTAGAGAAATAGACATCCCTATCAACCCACGCTCTTGATCCGGCCTATTTTCCCATTTGGTTGCCTTATCTTCATCTTGAGGTTTGGTTTCTTGGCCTAAGGCTATTCTGTAAAGACCTTTACTTATAAGTAAATCTGCAATGTACGACCACCATTGGAAGTAGTTGGTGTTGTCAAGAATAACTTGGCATGGACTTTCGAAACTGAAGTTATATGTGTTGATACTAAGTGTTCCAATGGAAAAATCTCGAAAAATTAGGTTGATTAAAAAAAAATGGCTCTAAAAACGGCTTCAGGATGAAGAAGTTATGGTTTTTTGAAGAAAAGTTGTTGAAGATGTCAACTAAGTGCGTGAATGTGTGGAAATGAATGATAATTTTATATTTAAAAAAAAAAAAATCCCCCCTTTCCAACCTTAATCTAATTAGCTCACTTTAAAAAAAAAATTTATGTGACTCACTTTTATAAATAAGTGAAAGTCACTTTTACAATGGTACTTTATGAGCTACCCACTAAATTGTTACTTAAATAAAAGATAAAGAGACTTTAGAATTATAAGTGACTCGCTTTTTATAATGGGTGAGAACACTTTTACATAAAGTAACTTTAAAATATAAGTTACATGTGTTTTTCGAAAAGTAACTCAACAAAAGGAAAAACTTAAACTCAAGACCTCTATTCTCATAAAGTAACTTTGGACCAAGTGAGCTAGTTTAAAAGGTTAGTAATTTTTGGAAAAGATGAAAGAATTTTTTTTTAGTCATTGAAGTTTTGGGGTGCATTCTTACTTGAAAAAACTCTTTTTTTGCCTACAAAACAAAAGCCACAAAACCCAACACAGACATACAAAAAAAAACAAACCTTACAGCTTGAAGATAGCTTTAGCCAAAAACTAAATATTTCCTCAATGTTTCTGATTTTCCGAGATCACACTAAGGCACAGCGAAGAAGAGCATACACATGAGAAAAATCCTTCCTTTTTGTTTTTGATTTTCCTAGATCGCAAGGAATCGTGGGGAAAAAAGCATACGCGGAAATGAAATGTATAGATCTGATAATAAAAAATAGAGAGCTAAATAAACCAAAATAAACAGAGAGATGAATAGCTAGAACTAGAAGTAAAGACTATATACCTCTAGATCTTAAAAATGGTGTAGTTAGGGCTACCAGAAACCTTTTCACGTGAAACGAATGGGGTTCCTCACTAGAACAGATTTTCCTAACACAATAGAGCTGTCCTCTCAGCCTGAAAGCAGTTAGAAACAGTAGATTTAGGAAACTACAATCAGATGCAATTGTACCGGCTTCATATTTGGATCACCAACGGATGCGGCCCTCAAATCACTCTGATACCATGTAGGAATTTACAAAGTAACTTCCTCAGACAGAACACCAAAGGACACCACTCATAAATAGATCACAAATCAATACACTAGTATTCTTGATGTGGTTAAAACCCTCAAAGAGGGAAACAGTCGACGGCCTGAGCCAACGCAGCCACTTCAGGCAATTTATTAATAAAAGAACGAAAATTTACATAAGCTTCTCTCATGAACGGTTACCCTACAAATGACCTTCCATGCACTTCAAATAGAGATCATGGACCAATCGGGTGTTAAGCTAAGGATCAAGTGTCGATAATACCGAGGAGAGAATGAACAGTCAGATCACTTCATGTCTAGAACATATCATGACCGTCAGATTGTAAATTACAAAAGTACATAGTAAAGAAACACACTTTACCTAACTCTACACTAGACCAAGTTATACTTAACTATTTGCTATGTGTTGAGATATCCTAACAATTTTTTGAACGAAGTCTCTTACAATGGGACTTAACATAATTACAGTGGGGGTCCAACGAATGGTGGGACTAGAGTCATCGATTTCCATTATGTCTACTTGCCCTCCAATACATACAAGTAGACCATATGTTGGAGCGAGTGGTGCAATTCCTCTCAACTCATATGAGAATTGTCATGCATTTTTGTTCACATGCTCATGATTTTGAATTAGCATTCTCAAGTATTCTTCTCTCATTTGCTTCCAACATTGTTGTCATTTGTCCCTTGCTATCTTCTAGATATTGGTCGACTTATTATATTATCGGTTATAAATTTCTCAGGTTATTTCTTGATTTTTTTTCTAGCATACGATTGTCTTCCTTCCATCTCTATAATTCTTGACTACTTCTCCAAATTTACTTATTTATTTTTATTTTCTTTTATTTCTCACGACTCATTACACCCGCCCCCCAAACAAGTCAACCTGACTTAGTGTCGGTGAGTGAGGGAGTACACAACGGCCATGTTTATTTGCTTAAAAATTAATCCCAATCCTTTGTCATGTCTTTGCAATGAGCATCTAAGAATTTTTTCCAATCATTTTTTTCCTTTTTCCAGTCCTTATTCGATGGGGTCAGTACTCGAAAATATGGCCTACACCCTTGTCAAGGAGAAACTTATGTAAAAGGGTGGGAATTAAGCAGAATACGTTGTCATGCATATATTCAAAAAAATTGGCTTTGACACATTCAATAGAAGTTTGATCCTCTATTGCTTGTTCTTCTCAAAAATCGTCCGGGATCGACTTGACCCACTCATGCATATTTGTGCGATCATCATTCAAATTTTTTAATAAAAGTCATGCATTGGAATCATTTTTTGGTTTTTTCATGGTGATCAAGGAATTTCTTGATTTTTTTCGAGGCTCCTTCAATGAATCGCTCATGCATTTTAGTAAGGAAATTGGCTATGGATTCTGCTAAAGATAGTTGATTTCTTCTCACGTAGTTTTTCAAGTGGTTATTTATTTTTGTCTCTCACCTATTTACAGTGTTGGACCTCCCAACAAACAAGGCATATACTCGACATGAGGTCCCAATTAGACCTCATGCCAGTTGGTGTAGGAGTCCCATCTAGAAATATGGCCTGACTGCCATTAACTTAGAGATTTTCCTTATCTTAAGAAATTAGCATGAGAGAGTAGCACGTGTGTGATTTTGAATGACGAAGAGAGTGTGCCTTGTGAATTTTTCAATTGTAAATGTATCAAGTTTTTTTCACTACAAGAGAGAGAAAGTGATCTTCGAAAAGAAAAGTAATATTTCTAATCTAGTGGAGACGCATGGACATTAACAAGAAAGAATCGTTAGACATCAAGAGAAATAGTTCATGTAGATGCCACAATCGTTAAAATCGTCGCAACATATTTCAATAAGTTGAGCACCAAAATCAATGAAATAGTTCAATTACTTTAGTACATAAGGAAGTATACATAAATCACAAACATTAGAAGAGTAGTCTTAAAAATGATCCATGCATGAAAATGTGTTGGAAAAATGGCTTCAAGTATTAATCAGAAGTCCCAAGATACATAAATATAATGAACATCACTAGCTCCAATATAATAAACTCTATCTCTATAATGCCTTGTGGGAGAAGCCAAAATTAAAAAGTCTTTTGCTTTAGTAATGAGGCTCCTTTTATAACTTGAGGCATAAAGTTTCATATCCTCATGACTCTTGAGTTCCTCATATGAATTTTCATCTTCTAATGACCTTTGGACTTCTAGATAACTCTTGGACTTCCAAATGAATTTTGGAATTACATATGATTCTTGGAATTACATGTCTTTTAGACTTCTACACATGGCTCTTTTGTCCATACATGAATCTTGGAATTCCACTTCTTTGTCTTTATAATGATTACATAATTACATCATGTGGTGTGAACATGACAAGTCACTATCATGGATGACTTGGACTCATAGTGACTAATGACATGGACTTTATTTGATAGGTGATGTTGGGCCTTACTTATTGATGTACATCAGACTTCAATTTCTCTGTCAACCCGGGTAGGTGCACTTAGAGGCGTTATCTAATATATATATATATATATATAGAAGGATTTGGTTTCTAAATGATAGCTTAGTGTGGAAAAATCAACAATGATCTTTTACAAGAGATTTCTCTTTGTCTTTTTAACACTTAAGCATTTACTTAAATGAAACAAATCTAATTGTCTATATGGAAAACAGAGTCCTAATTACTTATCACACAAAACAGTAAATGAAATATGTAGCTTTGGAGATCAATAATAGTGGAACCTCTTACAAGGTTCAGTCATCAAACTACCAATTGAGCTCTACAACTACAAATCATAACCAATGAAAAGAAAACTATAGATCAAGCTATGAGATAAAAAACCATGAAATAGCAAGCACAATTATCAATTTCGAGATGAACATCAATTGAGGTTTTCTTACAAAACTCTTTCACAACAGATATGGATCTCTGAAATTAACAATTTCCGATTTTGTAAACTTGCAACATATGAATTGAATGACAATTATAAGTATCATATCTATCTATGCAATTGTAAAAGAAGATTCAAGGAAAAGTGTACCAGCTTTGTAGTGGGGGCCCTCCACACTTTTCAAGCACACCTTAAACTAGTTAAAATGAAGACAACTATAGGATCTGAAACATAAATATGGACTCCAACACTGTATCTCTGTATTCAAGTCTAGAAATCAAAAATACATAAACTGTGTTCCCAAGTTTTTCATGTATCAAAAACTAAACTACATAATTCTCCTTTTGAGTTATTTATCATAAATATTCACAACAAGAGGAAGTTATTTGTACTCCTAATAATCCTAATTAAATCCTAACAATTACATCAAAGGAGGTCGAACTAGGTTAGATCCTCAATTTGAGCAAAATCTCAAAAATATCAAAATATGTTCACAAATTCTGGAATTTCTGCTAAAATAGTTGAGTTTAACCAGCATTCACCGGCCACCTATAATCTCCAAATCCGAGAGTGGATAGATATTCCACCATCCTTGTACATTTAGGATCAATCCCCAGTTCTTCGAATTTGTCAATCTATCCTACAACATGTCAAACCATGGAGCCATTACAAGAAATTACAACAACTTGTAATTTTCTAGAAATTTTCAATTTTAACACAAAAATTCCTAAGATTAATTCCAAGATAAAAATAATGGAAATAACGTTATATCAATCAGTTTCTAAGGAATACAGAGGAAATTTAAAGGCTAAATAAAGGAAAATGATGAATAAAAGAGGGTTTTTACATAAACTAATTAGTCATAAATTGGTACCAACAGGTGACAAGGTTCTCGCATATGTCTTCAATCTTGCATGCAACTTCGATGTTGTTGATTTCTTCACCCTCCAAAGGGTCTTTGATTGCATGGACTCTTTTGGGTTGATTCGATCATCAAGATTTCAATGCATTCTTTGTTCTAAAATGCTTCCTTTGACTTCCCTATTTACCCCCATTCTTCATGCATCTTTTCCATGTTATTCTTGGAATACGTCCAATTACAATCACTGATGGCAAGCAAAATTCATCTTGAAAAATCTCCTATCCTAAAATGTTTCGTGTCAATTTTTTGTTCATGACTTAACAATACACTCGGGAAGAGCAAGGGGAACTTCCGAGTGCAAGGTTGCACTTCGAAAGGTTGCAGGGATGAAGCTTCAAGGCTTTAGGATGCGCTCAACAGGAGAGAGAAATCTCAAGGGAGGGCAAAGGGTGTAAGTCTGAAGGACAAAGGAAGAGCATCCGGGCTTCTCAAGTGCATTATGCACTGAAGAAAGACATGAAGGGTGCAAGGTGTGATGTCGAAGGCTAAAGGGATGAATATTCGGGGTTTCGAGGTGTGCTCATGTGCTCAAGAGAGCCAAGGAGGGTGCAGGGTGCATTGTTAAGGGATGAAAGTGAAATAATTCATTGGTTCAAGGTGCGCTCATGTTCTCAAGGAGGGTGAAATTCTTCGAGTTGAAGGAGTGCGCTCAAGGGAAGACTTTATTTTTTTGGGCACAGTTCGGAACAGGGAAGGGGAATGATGCTTGGGAGTGTGTTATGTTCTTATTATGGGTGAAAGGTGCATCTCAGATCAAGGAAGGATTCCCGATAAAGGATTAAGAGTGTGCTTTTGTGCTCCTAGCCTTAATGGGTTAACTTGTGCAACCAAATTTTTCTGGGTTTGCAAGATAGGACAAGGGGAGAACACAATGAGTTTAGATAAGGAATCCAGTGTGACACATACCAACTCATCAATACAAATTAAACAGGATTGAATAATGATATATGCACATTAAAATGTTGTTTTACAAGCACTCACTAATTACAATAAATGAAGCGTGTGCGACTATGACCAAAATTGTTGTTTTATATAAAACAAATGTGTTATAACCATGAAGTGCACTAGTTATGTTCTAAACAATGTGACGACACTTAGGAACAATCAAGAACACTTGAAACATTTAAAAATAATTAAAACTACATGTTACAACCAAATTGATACTTAATGTGATAGTTTTGTAGGCTCCAAAATTTGAATGTAGTGAAATTTTGAAGGGTGTTGTAGTAGCAACACATTGCACAAACTTCAGCTGCTCTGCCTAAGAATAGCTTTTCAGTTAAAGGGTTATCCCTTCAGGAAGTATTGATTCACCAGCTAGATTTTTTTGGCTTCCCCTCTTGACTCGATTGTATACATAACACCTTACTTTCCTTTAATTTGTCCAAACACAAAACAAATATGCCATATCACATTGTTTCAATCTGGGAAAATGTAATATGTACAGCACGTTTAAGATATTCAGAGTATGAATTTCATCTTTGGTGTTGCTCCACTTCCAACAGTCCTGGATAGTACCCTAGCATAGTCACTATAGGAGCACAAGAATCGCTTCATTCTCAGCAAGCTTGAATAGTACCCTGACAAAGTCACTTGCTTCACCTCCCTGCACAGGAAGCCTTTCTCTTCTTTCACCCTTCATTTTTTATTTAATAGGTCTATGCTTCGGCACTTATTATTGTTAATAGGAAGAAGAGAAATACCAACTTATTAAGAGCAGAGGAGGTTATCCCTTTAGAGAATTATTTATTATAACCTCTGATATTGGTTTGCTCGTTATAGATTTTCCCGTTATCCTTTTTGTACTAGATTGGATAAGCATGTGAAACACCAAGTAGATTTTACACCAAGTTGAGGAGTTGCAATACTAGAATAGATTTGGATCTAATAGGTTGCTTTGAGGTCCTCTTCTTGGATGTATCATATTTTCCATCTAGAATTATCTCAACCTATGGCATCTTCCCAAAACAAATAAGAATAACTAATAGATATTCAAGCATTATGGTTGTCACATTTCCTATTCATTGCACCAAAAAGCCCCTTTGAGCCATTCATTTTCACACAAGGTATTATTTATGTAAAATGACCATGACAAAAACAAGATGGGAAATTCCTGGACACGACACACATGAGATGAACAACAGATGATAAAGAAAAAAAAAGGAAAACTATACAAGAAATACAGCTTAGAGCTGCTACTGAAAATAAAGTTTCAAATCTCGACCATTAATGGGAAAAGGGTTAGTCCTCCCATCTAAGGATTTCAGCTTCAAAACATTATGACTGAGTTTCTCTTTGATAGTGTAGGGACCTATCCATAAATATTGGAACTTTGTGTGTTTTCCTTTCTCTTCATCAACTTTGTCCTACTTAAATACTAATTTACCCGCGTTGAAACTCTTTGTCCATATAGATTTTTTATCAAACCAATGCTTAATACGACTTTGGTGTATGGAAAATATTTCTTTAGATTTGAGCCTTTCTTCCTAAATTTTGAGAAATGTATTTATCCTACTTTGAACTAGAAGGTAAGGTCTACCTTGGGACTCTAGGGAGAGTTGCAAGGTTGGGTGATACAGGTTCAAAGGCAAGATAGCTTCTTTGTCGTATACCAGGAAGTATGGTGAGGTTTTAAGGGAAGGCTTAGGAGTTACACGGCCAACCCATAATGAATTTATCAAATCATTGTCTCAATTACTTTGATCAGAGAAAATGGTTTCCTTGATTATGTGAATGAGATTTTTGTTTGTTGATTCTGATAAACCATTTCCCTGCAGGAAATAATTTGATGCATGCTTTAATAAAATACCATTTTCTAATGTGAATTCATAAAGTTTCAACAAATAAAAATATGTCGCATTATCAAAGACAAGAGATGTGGGAATTTCAAACATGGTTATAATGTTCTTCTTTAAGAGTTGGATGACTTTCTAGTTGTTAACTTATCTTAAAGGAATTGCTTTTTTCCACCAAGTAAAATAATTGTCGCTATCAAGATATATCAGTGTTTCTTTAACGAATGTGTGAAGATTTCTCCAATAACATATAGTCCTCATTGTTGGGATAGTTCTTCAACAACTACTGGTAGAAATGGGGCGATTGACTTCTAGTCTCGATCGACACATCTCTGACAAGATGGGAATTTATGGGCATAACCATAGACATCCTTGAATAAGGTGGGCCAATAATAACCAACACTAAATACTTTATGTGAATTTGTATCGCCCGCATAGTGACCACTTGTCAGTCCGTCATGCGAATATCTTAATACCTTCTCCATTTTTTGAGGCTCAAGGCATATTAGCAAACACCATTGTAGTGCTTTCTAAAAATCACTCTATGAACAAATTGATAGGATAGATATTTAAGGTGGGTTTCGCTCTTTTGTTTGTTCAATAAATGTGTGGGAAAGGTGTTGTTCTCTAATAATTTTCGTATATCCAAATGCCATAGTGTTTTTGAGCTTGAATGGGGAACTTTTTCAATGCTATACATTTCTATTTCCTCTTCCCATCCTGAAAGGTCTTGCTCTAGAGCATCTCTTGCTTTTGTTGCTAATTGACAGCGGCCATGATCTTTGATAGTATGAACTAGCTTAAAATCCATATCATATTCCTGCACACGTCATTCAATTTTTCCTCCTTTCACCTTGCTCATGTTGCACAAAAAGTGTTCTGACCATTGGATGAGACACATATACGATCATGGGAGCATTAAGGATGTAGGGCCTGAAATGTTTGACTTCCTTATATACATCATAAGTTTTTTTTATCGATGGAAGGGTAATTTATCTTTGAGCCCTATAAGCCATCACTCATGAAATAAATAGGTCATTTGTTTCCTTCATAATCCTTTTGTGTCAATATGTCTATAATAGATGAATACAAAACAAAAGTGTAAAGCAGGAAATCCTTACCATAATCAGGACTAAAAATTGCAAGCGCATCAACAATAATTTTATTTAATATGAGAAAAACATCCTTTTCCATTTTTTCCCATTTATAAATCACATATTTCTTTATCATCTCTTGCAATGGTTTAACTATCTAAGCATAGTCAGAGATGAACTTGCACAGGAAATTAATATTTCCCAGGAAATATTGCATAGCCTTCTTATTTACTGGGAACAATATTTGAGTTATAGCTATGACCATTTCAGGATCGACTTTGATTATGTGCTTTGCAATGATGTGTCCTAAGAGAGTGCCTCTTGACACATAGAATATGCTTTTCTTAGGATTGAGACCAATACCATATTTGTGACACCGCTTGAATATTTGTTTCAGATGATGCACATGGTATGATCTTCTTTTAGAGAAAACAGTAACATCATCCAAGTAAACTACTACACTTTGGTCGATCAGGCCATGGAATGCAATGTCCATTGCTCTTTGGAATGTAACACCAACATTGATAAGCATGAATGGCATGTGCTTAAAGGTGAATTTTCCCCACTTGGTCCTGAAAGTGACCTTGAGGTGGTCTAGTTCAGCAACTAGCACTTGATTGTAGCCAGAAAAACCATTTGACAGTGAGAACATTTTAGACCCAGATACTATTTGGAGGATATGTTCCATGGATGGGAACTTGGTAATTGTCTTTTTCTTATTCCCAGTTGAGATTGTGAAAAATAGACACATAACTTTATCTCACCGAAATTCTTCCTGATATGGACCAAATTCGAAATCCAAGTAGAACATATAACTTTAAAAATGATCCGAGCATCCAGCAGCTTTCTTAGTTCCTTCTTTATTAAGGTTCAAGAATTGGATGAACTTTCCTTAGCCTTTGTTGAAAAGGTTTCACCCCTTCATTAATGGGAATGACATGTTGGATAATATGAGTGTCATATGTCTTGAAATCATTGTAATTCCATCAAGGAAAATTTTAGGGGCTAATATTCGCCCATGGGCTAATTTTCTATACTTTTTTCAAAAAAAAAGATTCACTAATTTCCATTTTTGTATAAAAAATGATTTGCCCAAAATTTTATAGAATGAAATTATTTTACCCTAAAAATCGCCAAAAACACTATATATAGACTATATAAAAAATATTATAAATTTGAATATTTTTACAAAAATATCTCCAAACATTTTATAGATTTCATATTATGGACTAATGGGATTCACCAAGGTTTCTAAACTTTAAGATAAATTTCCATCCTTAAAATTTTCCTTGAATTCCATACAAACACATCAAAGTATTGTTTGAATAGGCAAATGAATGAACACATACCGAGGTTTACATATTTCGGATTGTCTTGAGTTCCCGGGTTGACTTGTTCGAATGACAACTTTGAGCTCTAAGTCTTAGTATTAATCATTCCTCTGAACCAGTTTTGTAGGTCATATAATTTTTCTAAAGACACTACACCTTCAGGCATAGTATTTCCTTTCATTATATCATCTCCTTCCTACAAATCCTTGTCATATTCATCCTCTTCAATGGCAGCATATTTGAACATGTCTGCATTAGCCATAAAATGAAGTGTTTGTTGTAAATCATTGAAAACATGAAAATTAGTTATGTTATCCGGAACAGATGGTTTCTATATAATATCTATAGAAAAACCATTTTTCAAAGGAAACATTCTAGTGGTTCCAATGATTGAGAAATCTAGGAATGTGTTCCATGTCATTTAATGTAGATTCCTAGTGTTGGGAACCAGTTCCACTATTTGAGGGATTTTGGAGGGAAGTCTTTCTCATTTAAGGAGAATGATTCCTCGTCACTTTTTATAATTACCAATTTAAATTGGCCTCTAGAGGAATTTATTTCTTAGTCTTCTTGTGGAGAAAACTTGTTATTTAGCAACTTCACTTTCATTTCTAGCAGGGATGTACTTGGATTGATTCAAATAATGAATTTTGGTGTCGTTTTTAGCTTCTAAAGCTTGGTTTACTTCATAGGACTCTGAGTTTCCTTGGTATTATCTATCCTAGGAGCCTCAGAGCCCTCTTGTACAGTATGTTTATGTCCTTTGAATGTCTTTTTCACTTGCATCTCTTACTTTTGCATTTACTATTCATGCTTATTTTGTTGTAGGTCATATTGGTTCAATGAATGAAGTGAGTTGTTTTGCAAGTTATTTACAAATTCTTAATCATGATGCATCCTTAGAACATCTTTTTAAATTCATATTCATCATTGAGCTACTTAGATTGGTCTACTAGTTCACAAATCTGGAATTTATGGAAGTCCCTTGTAGCAAAATAGTAGTAATTTTTCTGCTATTTTTTAGAAAGTGTTAATGAGCTTAATTTGATTTGATTACACTTGTATTGGGTCATAAAATCATTCAATTTAATAACAAAATTTACCCCATAGAATTTTCACTTTATTAGGTTAGGCATTTGGTAGGTTAACAAGCTCACTAGTTCTTGAATTTCCAGTTTTTAGAGTGGTAATTTTCTATTATTTTTTAGCACGTCTTAACGGGGGTATTTTGGAGTGACTCCACTTGGAATGGAGTCATAAGACATCCTACTTAATCACAAAAAATTTCAGATCCCATTTTCATTTTATTTACCTGGGAATTCGACAAGTTGTCTCACTCCTGTAGCCCTCCTATAGCACGTGTAATATTGACCAGATTTGCTCCAAAATCTTGTTTTTTGTCTCTTAGGTTTGAATAATGACTCCTAGGTTCTAAATCCATGATTGAGGAAGAATAAACATCACTTAAGAATTTCCTTTTTACAAAGTAGATTAGGCATATTTCTTTGAATTTGTGCTCTTAGGATTTCAATTACAAATTGTTGTTCTTGCATAGGATTAGTTTATTTTCAATGCAACTTTTCACATTCTACAGTTATAGTCATGATTCGCATTGTTGCAAGTAGCACAAGGTTTACATTCAACAAATAGACAAGTACTTTCCATTCCTGAAAATAGCATAACCTTTACCTTCTTTCAATTAGGACTATTGTTTACGTTTGAGCAAGTAGCATTTCTGTTTCTTACAAATAGAGTAACATTTCCATTTCTTCAAATAGTTTAGGCAAGTTTGATTTTATGACGTTCACGTCATTGCACCAGATCAACAAAATAAGAACACATTGCATATTGCACATATAGTGCTGACACCTCTTAAGTTTGTATGAACCCAGGTTGATAATTTAAGTTAGTAGGCTTGGGAGTTGCAACATTCTTGTTACAATACTGGGGCTCGTCACTTTTTGGCGTCATTGTCAAGGAGGTGTCAAGTATACATTATTTTCTTCCATAGTTGATTCATTTATTTTACTTTCTACAAACAACAAAAATTTCATTAGGCATATTTCATTTCAAAGATAGAAACATTGCATTGCATTAGCATTCTTATTCAAAAAAATTATAAAAAAAAATACTTCTCCAACACCAAAACCCCCATTTGATCACATGGTGCAGTAAGAACCACATCACCATCCACTTTTGCATGTAGAAGAAGAAGAGGTGGCAGAGAAGGTAAAATAAATGGATGGATATTATGAAAATGAAGAAGATCCTCTTGGATTTCCAATTCAATACACCGATAGCAGTGTTAATATGAAGAGCATCGGTCCATCTTTCCTTCCCAACTTCCATGGTATGAGGTCAAAGGATCCGGAAACCTTTCTCTTTTAATTTGAAATCCTTTGTAGATCTTATGGTTACTTACTAAATACTCAAAAGTTGATATTGTTTCTGGCAACATTGAAGGACAGAGCTCTTAAATGGCTCATGAGTTTAGGGACTAATTCAATAAGATACATTTTCAACATCCATTTCCATGGTAAGAAGCTCAAGCTTGATTTTTTTTACCTTTTTCTTGCCTCATTGCTCATTTTTTTCTTTTTCTCCTTTTATGGCATTGGCCTATTTCTTTTCTTATGCAGGTGTAGGAGTACCTGCATGCAAACACATATATGCAACTGGAAAAACAATTATTTTTTTATTTCATCTATTTTTTCCATTTTTTTATCTATTTTTTCATTTTGTCTTTAGGCCTACTAACTTCATCAATGAGTTTTTCAACTAGTAGGTTTGCCTAGGCGCCTCAAAGGAGGTTTTCACCTAGGATCTTTTCCTTTTTTTTCCTTTTTTTCTTTCCAACTTACTGACTGCCTCAAGGAGGTTTTCAATCATTGAGCCAATCGCAGGCACCTCAAAGGATGTTTTCACCTGAGATTTTATTATTCCTTTTATTTTTTCATTTTTTAATTTATTTTTTCTATCCTAATCTACTTGAAAAAAAATTCTTTCAAGTATAGGAATACTTCCAATGGAACCATGTGCACATCAATATGACAAATAAACTCATGTGTAGGCTTGAAATATATGCATTGACATGTACCTAAATTTTAGAGACCAAATGCTTTGACTTTGATGATATTAGGAAATATTGAAAAAGAGATCGATGCACCATCTTGTTATTTTCCTGGAACCAAACCTCAATATAACTTTGATGCCCTTGGTTCGCTTGCTCATCTGGATCATTCTTCATGTCTTCTTCTACCGTGACATTCAAATCTTCCTCTCTTTTTTATTATTCTCTTGAACACTTGGAGGATCTGATGGTAAGCATGAGGGAACTTTCTCAATTTGAATGACTACTCTTCATCAAGTGCAACCCATGATTCTTTGGTCTTCTCATTTGAATCTTCTTTTTCTGAATGTTGACCTTAAATGACATCAAGAGAATATCTTTTTTCCAATACTCTTCCTAAGCTAAGATGAATACCATTTAGATCAAGAGGATATCTTTGGAAGTGTTGTACGTCAACATTGTAAGTGGGTTGAGATACTTCCTTCTGTGGGTTTGGAAATGGTGGTACATGTAGTTGAGTGGGAGTGGATCTTTGAGATGGATGTGGTTGGGGTTGTGTTTGTGGTGGAGGTAGATGGTAGGGATAGCATGGATTTGGGTATGGAGGATATTGAGGAAAATATTAAGGATCTCGTGGATTTCTCCCATACGGTTCTTGACAACCTTGTTGCCAAGATTGGTTTTGGGGTTGAGATAGCGAAGGTTGCCAAGGAAAGGGTGTGTTCCAATTAATTTGAGATGTATGTGCATAACCTTGAAATTGTGAATTAGGTTCTTCCATCATATAAAGTGTACTAGGGATGGTCCTCTTTGAGCTACATAACGTAGTTTCTTTGGTGATTGACTTGCTCCATTTTCCTCTTGGTAAAATTCCTTCAGCCTTGGTAATGATGGGAAATGTTTAATAGCATGTGATTCTGCATGAACAACACAAATATCACATCATCTTTTTGCTCACCTTGAATTCTTAACATTTCTACTTTTTTGCTCAGATTATAAGAATTTATATTTTAAAGTTATCAAGCAAAGTTCCAAGTTTAGCTTGACTTAACAATATTTATGTTGATTTACTTACTCTTGCCCTTACTCTTGATATGCAATTTCATGTTTCACAAATTTCCTCAAGTTATAATTGGTATACATCACCTCTACTGAAAGATCAAGAAGATCAATCCACTCATCTCTAATTGTTATAAGAAGGTTTTTAGTGTGTCAAATCCTAAATGATGTAATTTTTCCCTCCTAACATTATACATGAATCTTTCTATTAGATCCTCAAGGCTCTCATCTAATTTTTGAGTCATTCTAAAGATTTCTTCTTTAATATCATGAAATTTATATTTTTATAGAAAAAAATTCATATCATTCCATGACCTTATTTAATTAGTCCCTAAACTCATGAACCATTTAAGAGCTTTATCATTCAATGTTGCCAAAAACAATATCAACTTTTGAGTGGTTAGTAAGTAACCATATGATCTTCAAAGGATTTCAAATTAAAAAAGAAAGGTTTCTGAATCCAGGTTATTTACAAATTCACAAGCATGATGCATCCTTAGAACATCTTTTGAAATTCATATTCATCATTGAGCTACCTAGATTGGTCTACTAGCTCACAAATCTAGAATTTATGGAAGTCCCTTGTAGCAAAATCGTAGTAATTCTCTGATATTTTTTAGAAAGTGTTAATGAGATTCATTTGAGTTGATCCCCCTTGTAATGGGTCATAAAAAAATTCAAGTTAATAACAAAATTCACCCCATAGAATTTTCATTTTATTAGGTTAGGCATTTGGTAGGTTAACTAGATCACTAGTTCTTAAATTTCCAGATTTTAGAGAAGTAATTTTCTGTTATATTTTAGCACATGTTAACAGGGGTATTTAGGAGTGATTTCACTTGTAGTGGAGTCCTAATACATCCTAATTAATAACAAAATATTTCACATCCCATTTTCATTTGATTTACTTGGGAATTAGGCACGTTATCTCACTCTTGTAGCACCTCCTGTAGCATGTGTAAACTTGACCAGATTTGCTCCAAAATCTTAGTTTTTGTCTCTTAGGTTAAAATAATGACTCCTAGGCTCTAAATCCATGATTAGGGAAGAATAAACACCACTTAGGACTTGGATTTTTACAAATTAGATTAGGCCTATTTCTTTGAACTTATGCTCTTAGGATTTCAATTACAAATTGTTGTTATTGCATAGGATTAGTTTCTTTTCAAGGCAACTTTTCACATTCTGCAATTAGACTAATGATTCACATTGTTGCAAGTAGCACGAGGTTTACATTCTACAAATAGACAAGTACTTTTAATTCTTGCAAATAACATAACCTTTACCTTCTTTCAATTAGGACTATTGTTTACATTTGAGCAAGTGGCATTTCCATTTCTTGCAAATAGAGTAGCATTTCCATTTCTACAAATAGTTTAGGCTTTGGTTTTATGACCTTCACTTCATTGCATCAGATCAACGAAAGAAGGACACGTTGCATGTTGCACATATAGTGTCGACACCTCTTAAGTTTGTACGAACCCCGAGTTGATAATTTAGGTTGGTAGCCTTGGGAGTTGCAACATTATTGTTGCAATACTGGGGCTCATCACTTTTTGGCACCATTTCTGGGGAGGTGTCAAAGTATGCATTGTTTTATTCCATAATTGATTCATTTCTTTTACTTTATACAAGAACAAAAAATTCATTAGGCATATTTCATTTCAAAGATAGAAAAATTGCATTGTATTAGCGTTCTTATTCAAAAAAAATTATAAAAAAAATACTTCTCCAACACCAAAACCCCCCATTTGATCACATGGTGTAGTAAGAACCACATCACCATCCACTTTTGCAGGTAGAAGAAGAAGAGGTCGCACAAAAGTTAAAAGAAATGGATGGATATGATGACAATGAAGAAGATCCTCTTAGATTTCCCATTCAATATATTGATATCAATGTTCATATGAAGAACATCGCTCCATATTTCCTTCCCAACTTCCATGGTATGAGGTCAAAGGATCCAGAAACCTTTCTCTTTGAATTTTAAATCCTTTATAAATCTTATGGTTACTTACTAAATATTCAAAAGTTGATATTGTTTCTAGCAACATTGAAGGATAGAGCTCTTATATGGTTCATGAGTTTAGAGACTAATTCAATAAGATCCATTTCCAACATCCACCCATGATTCCCAAGTCTTTCCCATTCATTTTCTTGGTTATCCTAAAATGCTACAGGAAGGTTCTATTTTGTTACAGGAGGCCAAATACACAGGGTAGAAATCATTTTTACCATATCTCAAAAATTGTGTATCCATTGGCCAAGTTATTTCATGAGGAGATGAATATGGATGATTGTAACATTCTCAAGGAATTTCAACAAATTTCAATGAACACTTTTCGAGAAATCAGCCTCCATCACCTACATCCAATTTTAATTTTTCTTGAGATTCGTGCATCCATTGGCCAAGATTGTTTATGAGGAGGTGCATAAGGATGATGGAAACATGCTAAAAAATATTCAGGTCAATATAGTCTACCGTTTGAGATATATGGATAAAACAACTCTGCTATTGGAGATTATACTGAAATGCTATAGGCGAAACTAGAAGTGCTATAAGAGGGAGATCAACTTGGAAAAAGAGCCCAAAGGTCCTATTTTCCTTGGGAAATGTTGGGAGAGGTCCACTCAAATTCCTTCACCCCAATCACCACTCCATTCATCCAAATCCATCACCAATATTCCACCTCTGACCACACATGAATGAATACATAGAAAAAGGACTCTAACTTCAATTTTTTTTCCCTTTCCCATAACTTTAACCACTTTCTGAAGATGTTATTCTTGTCCCTAAGACCCATTATCATCTTTCCAAGTCACAAAATGCAATGTGAGATTGTGATAAGAAACTGAATGACTGCTATAGGAGGAAAATAGTTATGTAGCAGCCTTCATAGATTCATCAAAAAACATGATGCAAGGATTCTTATTGCTCTAGAATGAAGAGTTGGCCACCCTTGAAGCTTGAGGAAGACACACCATTCCTGAGGATTAGTTGTAAGGTCAACCATCCACTCCAACAACAGAAAATCCAAAACTAGAGAGATACCTGCAAGCAAGAAAGGTTCGATCAGTCAACTACATCATGTGAGGGCCTATGCACAAGAAAAACAAGTAAATTAGCACCTCAAGAGAACCATGGATCGATCATCAACTCAACATCAGCATGCATGCCTCTCTAGCAACCATCAGGTAGGTACAAGTATGCAATATTCTTCACCTCTTCTCTTGAGCATGTTATGGTTAGAAATTTGTTGTCAATGCATGAGGGATGAGATTTTATAAGCTAAGAATGGGTCAACAGTATCGACCACCCTCAACCAGTTAAGTGCAACCAATTGCCTCACTCATGCAATGTGGAAAATCTAAATTAAGAAGGGTGATGATTACGAGGAGTGGAGATAATGGTTAAAAGAGGAAATTCATACAAAGTCCAATTCACCAAAGTGCTCCAAGCCATTACCACAAAATGGAACAAAAGTATGATGCTTAAATTCACTTGCGCAATTACTCATTCCCAAGAAATAGTTGGAGAAACCCATCAAGGTACAAAAGGATAAGCAAGATGCTACTAGAGTCTGCCTAGGGTGCCATAAAATTTTCTATAGGCTAAGTTTACAAGTGCTACAGAGGTGCTACAAGACTGTTTAAGGTGCTATAGGAATGTTTGAACTGCTACAGGAGGGCCTCAAATGCTACAGGAGCACCATGTAGGAATTTACAAGGTAAGTTCCTCAGACAGAACACCAAAGGACACCGCTCACAAACAGATCACGGATCAATACACCAGTATTTTTGACGTGGTTAAAACCCTCAAAGAGGGAAACAGTCCACGGCCTGA
>APFE030189445.1:77734-99065 GCA_000404065.3 Pinus taeda
ATAGAGTTCATTTTGGCAACAGGGGAGAAGGTTTCAGTGTAGTCAATGCCTTCAACCTGTGAAAAGCCCTTAGCAACAAGACGAGCTTTATGTTTAACAACTTTCCCATCTGGTCCATACTTTGTTCTGTAAACCCATTTACATCTAACAAGTTTGCGTCCCTTTGGTAGAGGAACAAGATCCCATGTATCATTTGCCAACAATGAATGATATTCTTCATTCATAGCTGCTTCCCAATGTGGATGGCCTGAAGCTTCTGCAAAAGTGTCTCAAGATCATAATTTGCTGAGACTTGAGCCAGTAAAGAAGAGGCTCTTTCGAACTGAGAACGTGTACGGCGCTGATCTATAGGATCACCAGCAAGATTACCTGTTGCATCCCGAGTAGCACCGACCCATTTTGGAAGTGAAGGAGCTGAAGGAGGATCCTAAGAAGGTGGGGGAGGATTATCATCCTCACTTTCATCATCTGAAGAAGAAATATGTTCAAAAGTAGAAGAGAGAGGTGGCACATGCACCGAACTAGGCTCGTAGGCTGATTTATTTTCATCAAACTTTACATCTCTTCTAAAGATAACATTTTTGGACTTAAATGGAATAATTCTATATCCTTTGACATCTTCAGAATATCCAACAAAAATACATTTTTCACTCTTAGGTTCTAAAGCTTTATGTTTCTCATCTGGAATATGGGCCCATGCTTCACTTCCAAAACACGAAAGTGACTTACATCTGGTTTAGTTGAGCTCCATGCTTCTTTAGGAGTGATATTCTTTAAAACCTTAGTAGCAGTGTGATTTATGATGTAATTTGCACAGTTAATTGCTTCTGCCCAATAATTAAGACTAAGTCCTTTAGATTGAAGCGTACAATTAGCCATTTCCTTTAAGGTGTGATTCTTCCTTTCAGCTACACCATTTTGTTGTGGAGTATATGGAACAATATGTTGCATTTGAATTCCATGCCCAGTGCAAAGTTGATGAATTTGTTGTTAACATATTCTCCGCCATTATCAGATCTTAGCTTAAGAATTTGATGTCCAGATTGTTTCTCAACAAAGGCCTTAAAGGCCAAGAACATGTTAAATACTTCACTCCTGAGTTTTAAGAATCATCAACAATCCCAGTAGCTAAAATCTGTTTAGGATCTCTTAGGTCCTTAATTACAACATCATGAGGTGAGAATTCAATGATTTTATCTTCATTTGAAAGAGTTATCTGATACACAAATAAAAGGTTGCAAGATAAGGTTGGAACACATAATACATCATTAAATTGACCATTGTCTAGATGAATGGTTCCAGTCCCTACGACACTAAGAGATTTATCATCACCAACATATATATTTTTGGTGTTACAATCATTTAAAGAAGAAAACATGCCTTTGTTTTTGGCCATGTGATAAGCAGCTCCAGAATCAATGAGCCATTCATGAGAATGAGAAGAAGAAGATACATTTAGTGCATAACTAGACCGAGATGTTTGACAACCACATGGAGAAAGAGCAATTCCTGAAGATGAAGTTGAAGTTGAAGAGTGCTCCAAATGGATGTTATGCTTCTTCATTGCTGCTTCCAAGGCTTCCATCTTCTTAAAGATTTTGGATTCTAAGTGGCCATCTTGATTACAAAAGTTGCAATGTCTATTAGTCTTCTTCCCTTTGTTTTTATTTGCCTTATCATTTTGTTGAATTGATTTTTCATTTTGAGACTGAAATTGCTTGGGACCCTTGTTTGGTTTAGGATCATTCTTTTTAGGATACTGCTTAGGATCTTTTGAATTTGGTTGTTGCTGGGCGGCTAAGGCTTTCTTAGAAGAGTTTCCAAGATTAAAAAGACCAAGATGTAAGAGTTTCTGTTGTTCTCTTATTAAGGAATCACAAAAGGCATCAAAAGAGGGGGACTTGTAGTCTTGTCCTTGAGAAATAAATGCTTCTTTAGTAGAATGGAAGGTGGAAATAAACACAGAGTAGGTTGGTCCCAACTTAGTAAGAATGGAATAGATAAGGCTACCATCTTCTTTTTTAACCTTAACACCTTCCAAGAGAAGTCTAAGGGTCTTGAACTTGGACAAAAAATCTTCAAAGGAAGAAAAATTATTGGGGTCCAATAATTTTTCGAGCTGATGGCTCTAATTTCATTTTTAATTTCAAAAACTTTAGTGAGTTGTTTCATTGCTTCATTAGGGGTATCAAGTTTTGCGATGTGGAATCTAAGGTTTGGAGAAATAGACATCCCTATCAACCCACGTGCTTGATCTTGCCTATTCCCATTTGGCTGCCTTATCTTCATCTTTAGGTTTAGTTTCTTGGCCTGAGGCTATTCTGTAAAGACCTTTACTTCGAAGTAAATCCACAATGTAGGACCACCATTGGAAGTAGTTGTTGCTGTCAAGAATAACTTGGCATGGACTTTCCATTTTAATAGAAACTGAAGATGTAGATGCTGAAACTAAGTGTTCCAATGGAAGATCTCGAAAAATTAGGCTGATTAAAAAAAACGGCTCTCAAAAAGGTTTCCGGATGAAGAAGTTATGGCTTTTTGAAGAAAAGTTGTTGAAGATGCCGACGAAGTGTGTGAATTTGCGGAAGTGAATGATAATGTTATATATTAAAAAAAGTCTCCGCCACCGCCCCCCCTTCCAAACTTATTCTAATTAGTTCACCTTAAAAAAAAGATTTTATGTGACCCACTTTTATAAATAAATGAAAGTCATTTTTACAATGGTACTTTATGAGCTACCCTCTAAATTGTAACTTAAATAAAAGATAAAGAGACTTTAGAATTATAAGTGACTCACTTTTTATAATGGGCCAGAACACTTTTACAAAAGTAATTTTGAAACATAAGTTACATGTGCTTTTTGAAAAAGTAACTCAACAAAAAGAAAGACTTGAACTCAAGACCTTTATTCTCATAAAGTAAATTTGGACCAAGTGAGCTAGTTTAAAAGGTTAGTAAGTTTTGGAAAAGAGGAGGGGGGTTTTTTTTTTAGTCACTGGAGCTTTGGGGTGTGTGCTTACTTGAAAAATCTATTTTTGCCTACAAAACAAAAAACCACACAACCCAACACGGACTTACAAAAAGATCAAAACCTTATGGCTTTAAGTTAGCGTTCGCCAGAAACTAAGTATTTTCGTCCATGTTTTCAATTTTCCGAGATCACACTAAGGTGCGGCGGAAAAGAGCATACACATGAGAAAAACCCTTTCTTTTTGTTTCTGATTTGCCCAGATCTCACAGAGTCTCAGGGCAAAGAGCATACACAGAAATGAAAGGTATAGATCCGGTAATAAAAAACAAAGAGCTAAATAAACTGAAATAAATAGAGAGGTGAATAACTAAAACTGCAAATAAAGACTGTATACGTCCAAATCTTAAAAAATGACGTAGCTAGGGCTACCGGAAACCTTTTCACGTGAAACGAAAGGGGTTCCTCACTGGAACAGATGCTCCTAACACAATAGAGTAGTCTTCTTAGCCTGAAAGCAATCAGAAACAATAGATCTAGGAAACGACAGTCACATGCACTTGTATCGGCTTCGGATTTGGATCACCAATGGAGCCGGCCCTCAAATAGCTTTGATACCATGTAGGAATTTACAGGGTAAGTTCCTCAGACAGAACACCAAAGGACACTGCTCACAAACAGATCACAGATTAATACACCATTATTATTGACGTGGTTAAAACCCTCAAAGAGGGAAACAGTCCACGGCCGAAGCCAACGCGGCCACTTTAGGCAATCTATTAATGTAAAAGAAAGAAAATTTACATAAGCTTCTCTCATGAATGGTCACCTTACAAATGACCCTCCTTGCTCTTTAAATAGATCATGGACCAATCGGGTGTTAAGCCACGGATCAAGTGTCAGTAATACTGAGGAGAGAATGAACCGTCAGATCACTTCATGTCTAGAACATATCGTGACCGTCGGATTGTAAGTTACAAATGTACGTAGTAAAGAAACACACTTTACCTAACTCTACCTTAGACCAAGTTATACTTAAATATTTCCTATGTGTCGGAATATCCTAACAGGTTGTGTTTGTAGAGGTAAATCTCTTGGAGGTTTGATAACATGTTTTACATGATGTTTATTGATCAATTTGATCGGGAAAGATTTGTTACCGATCAATTTGATCAGGAGAGATTTGTTACTGATCTGTTTGATCGAGGAGGATTTGCTACCAATTGAAATAATTGAGAGTGTGGAGGCTTTGTGGGTAAGACACATTGCCTAGGAGGACATTTGGCCACCACTTTGTGTTGATGTCTGGATGTTGAAGTAGGGAGGGTGGTGTTGGTCATAGAGGTTTGATCTCGGTTATGCATCTGGATTCCTGGGTTTATGGTTAGCAAGTAAACCTGATGGTACCTAGAGAGGCTGAAAGCTTTAGTCCATCTTAGTCCTAGTCGGATAGATTGCCCTAGTTAGGAATCTAGTCCGTGGCACTATGAGTGCTTAAACTGTTGGAGGACCTTGGATAGATTGACCTGGTCAGGAATCTAGTCCATGGTATTGTGGTGCCTAAACTCTTCATAGTTCATATAGTTTGAGATCTTCCTTGTACTTGTTATGAATACCTCCCTAGTTAAGGAGTGTTGAAGAATGTAACTAGGTTCGATCGTCAGAAATGTATTTGAGTCATTATGTAATGTACTTATGAAAAAGAATGAAAATAAAATTTTATTATTATTATTATGAATTATTAAAGCATGGGTTTCATGCTTGGGTCATCATGTTTTAGGTCAGAGTCCCCATTGAGGACTTCTAGGATTTGTGCTGAGTCATTAGAGTCATTGTACATTTAATAAGACCCTTCTTGGGCTTTTGAATCATGTAAAATGAATTATTTTTGAGTCCAAAATGAATTTTGTCACCTCCACACCAAGTCGGCCTCAAGAAGATCAAGTCTGCCTTAAGGGTAATTCGACCTCACCAGAAGTCTATATATTACAGCAGTTTTATTCATTTGGAGGACAACGTCTCACACAAGTTTGATCTCCTAGAAGAAGCCGTGAAAAAGTGCGAAGTTGCAGTGGAAGAAGGAGAATTGCAGGATCAAAGGTTTTGGGTTATCTCTCCCTCGCAAACGTGTGATTTCCTAGGCTACGACATCGAGGTTGAAGTTCTGTTACGGCATGAAGAAGTTTTGTTATGACATCAAGAAGTTTTGTTATGACATCAAGAAGTTCTGTTACGACATCAAGGGTGAAGTACAACATCAAGGTTGAAGTACGGCATCAAAGGTCGAAGTATGACATCAAGTTCGAAGTGCTGCTTCAAGGTAGAGGTGCTGCTTCAAGGTTGAAGTTGTTGCATTAAGATCAAAGTTGCTAGGTCGAAGATACTACTGCATCGAAGCGCTGCTGTTGCTACTACTGCATCTAGGTCGAAGATAGTACTGGAAAGTGATCATCTGTTGAAAAGGAAAGTGCTGACTTGGTGTGGAGAACGTCTATGTCTATGTCAAGAGTTTTGGATTATCTCAGGAAAACTATTGAAGGAAGAGTTGTTCACTGGATTTTCCCCAAGATTGGTGCTTTGCCCTGGTTGTCCGCCTACATCTGGTGTCGTTGATCTTCGTGCTATTGTTTTGGTATTTGCTTGATGAACTTGTTAATTTTTACAATTGTGGTCAAATTCCACCTTGGACAGCTCAAATGACTTAGATAATGATTGCATTTGATTCCTCTTTTCGAGAGGACCAAAATCGTCCTAAAGATCACCTTATTTGGTCAAGTGGAAGTTGAGTTTTGAATTATTTTATTCATACATGTATTATGGAATGGGTCGGCCTTAACCACATGTGTAACTGCTTAGGTCGGCCTCAACCTGAAGTGGACCCTCATGAAAACCTATAAATAGAAGAGACCTCAAGCTCATTTGGACACATTGAACGAGCCATCTTCTCTTCCCTTATTGCCTTAGTTCGTATAGGTCTGTCGGAGGAAAGTTCGCACAAGGGTAATATCAGGGTCGAAGCTCACACTGATCTAGGGTTTTCTAGATCTCGGACGTTGGCATAGAACTGGACATTTTAGTCCCTGGATGCTGGCACAGTGTGTTATGGGAGCGTCCAGAGAGCCTTGGATGCTGACACAATGGATTATGAGAGCGTCTAGGGCTTCAGAGATAGATCAGGTTGTATTAATCCCCGGATGCTCGCACATAGTGGTCCTGAGAGTGTCTGGGCTGCCATAGACACTCGCACAACAGCCTTATGAATGCGTCTAAGGCTTGAAGCAGGTTTGGGTATGTTTGTCCCTGGACACCCTCATCCAGTTCACCTGAGAGCGTCCAGATCTGTTCCGGACACAATCATCCAGTTATGCAAAGAGTGTCTAGATTTGCTATCAATGCTCGCACAGCTCGTCCTTGCGTCCAGCACTCATGGATGAGATTCATGTATTTCGAAGATTCCACTCAGTGACAACAATGTTCAACAGTTGTCTACACTTAGTGACCACACACTTCAACCCTTAGAATCAGGGTTTTGACTATAAGCATCATTAGATCCGTTTCATGGATATCATAGTTGTTTTGTTGTATAGATAAAGTTATGGATCATTATACTCTCTTTTGTTGAATCATTTGATGATGATTTAAGAAGAAGAAGATTTGCAAGGGTTTTCCCCATAGTGGGTTTTGCCTTGGTCTCGGACCAATCCTGGTGTCTCTATGTGTGTGCATGCTTTTCTTCGATTGTTCCTTAATGTTCCGTTGCATTGATGATGATGATGATGTTGTTCTTTCTATATAATTGCATATGCTGATGAATAATGGTGTAGATTTGAATAATGTAATGATGATATGGGGTGAACTTAATGTATTAATGAAGAAATGCAATTATCAAAGCAAATAACTATGTAGCCCTATGAAAATTAGCAGAAGTAAGATAAAAGAACATAAGAAAGTTAATAAGAACACAAGAATCTCACAAATAATTATCAAGTATAAGAAAATCTTTTTGCCTTTTCGATTTTCTAACAATATATACCCTTTTATGTGGTTGAATTACCCTCATGTAGGCCGACTTGATCAGGTAAGGGCCGACTTGGTGTGGAGGTGGCACATGACTTATTTTACTCAATAGTAATTCTTTTTACATGATTCAAAAGCCCAAGAAGGGTCCCTTTAAATGGACAATGACTCTAATGACTTGATATATAAGACCTAGAAGTCCTCAACGGGTACTTTGACATAAAACATGATGACCCAAGCATAAAACCCATGCTTTATTAAACCATAATAATAATAATAATAAAAAGTTTCTTTTTCTTTCTTTTGATAAATACATTTCATTATGACTCAAATATAATTATGAAGATCAAACCTCGTTACATTCTTCAACAATCCCCTCTTAACTAGGGAGTTATTCATACTTACACATATATATATACAAGTACATTGAAGATCTCAAAACACATGAACCAAGAATAGTTTAGGCACTTACCGTGCCACGGACTATATTCCTGACCATGGCAATCTATCCGGGTGGGACTAACATGGACTAAAGCTTTCAACCTCTCTAGGTACCATTAGGCTTGCTATAACCATCAACCCAGGGAACTAGGTGCATAATGCAAGGTTAGAGCTCTATGACCAACACCACCCTCCCTACTTAGGGAACTAGACATAAACACACAGGCCGACCATATGTCATCCCAGGCGTACACAATGCCTCAACACATCAAATCTCTCCTGACCAAACATATCGGTAACATTGAGCGTGCTTTCAAAACTTCAAGATATTTACCTGAACAATCAAAACCCCAATCAGTAAAAAACTTTCAAATATACATAAGTAAACATAGAACCTCGAGGTTTTCAATCATTTTGATGTTGCTTCACAATTTATCATGGTAGGACTTAAAGGCCTTCCAAACAAATCTTGACAGAAGATTCCTCAATCATATAGCTTCCTTCCCTACTTCACATGCAACAACATATTCTACAACCGTATCCTGCTTTCCTTCTTTCAGCAACTCCTTAATATACATTCTCCAATTTCTTCTTCAAGGTATCCATCATGACTATAATATGCCTTCCCTCTCAACTTGGGAGATATGCCCTTTCTTTTATCCAGTCTTCCTCTTAACCTAGGGAGATCAACTTCTTTCTATGATATTGGAGAATTTTTCATGGCTTCCATTCTTCTTTGATCATTATCATTCATATAACTTCCTTCATCATGCTTATCAATCAAATCAACTTTACTTACGAATATCCTTAGCAACTTGAAGATTATGTACTTGCACAACTTAGACAACAAGTACAACCAAATACATACATAGAAGCATGAACTTAACTATATCATAATCATGGAAGTTTTAGATATCAAATTCCTAAACTTAGTTTCATAGTCAACAAGAGACACATATTTTTAAACTTCAACTTTTTTTTTTTGCTCGGGTTAGGTTATAAACCTTAGATCACATCAATAACTTAATCAAGATATTAGTTTCATTATATCTAGGGCCTCAATATTTCTTCTAGAGATATGACATGCTCTACTATAATATATTGCAAACTCTAGAAGCAATTTAAACACGTATAGTTCTATAATGTATCCAACAACTTAGAATCCATATGTTAGACTTCTACTAGGATATAATGCAAACTGTAGATTCCATCTTTGAGACACTACACCTTAGATGTCAACATTCAAAACCAATCACAACACAATCTAAGGTTTCAACTAAATGACCAACTTCTACTAAGGTTTGTTGTATACCCTAGATTTTATCATAATGGAAACAATATCACCATATCCTAGAATATCAAACTTCGACTGGCGCTTAGTGACAAACCCTAGAACTTATGAACATCAACAATAAGGTTAGCATATATACATATCTAGGATAATCATACATAAGCATATCATAACATATATATTGGATAAACCCAAGACACAAATTTAAAGTCAGACATATAATGATCTTGATTTGGCTAGGGTTTTGATCAGACAGACAAACATACACCGAGCGTTTCATTCCTAGGAGATTACTCTCGATACATAAGGGTTTTTCTTATAAACCCTAATTTACCAAAACGTCAAGGTCTAGGAATACACGACCCTAAAGGACTAGGGTTTCCATAACAATACTAAGACACCAAACATGACATTATCATCAAAACCCCAAAATATCAAAAGAATAATATTTCTAGATTTCATCAATAACCCTAAGTAGACTAGGGTTTTTCACATTAGCATACCCTTAGGTTAGGGTTTTACAGAGAGCCTTTTAGGGTTCTGCAAACATGATGTTTTTAATGAGGGTAGATTCAGTCTAATGATTAATCAACCAAACAAGAATCTCTATGATTCAAAGGTCCTAGGCATAACACTTGTTAGTAATGTCAAGCAGATTAAAGTGAAGAGAACAAAACTTATGATCTAAAACATACCTTTGAGTTGTTTTCTAGAAAAACCTGATAGGACATCAATTCCAATGCTTTATCTTGTGAGATATTCTCCATAGCCCTTGAGCATATCAACAAGCTTTTCCCAAACAAGGAAAATATAAAAGAAATGTTATTAGCATCTAGTATAAACACATCTAGATAAGAAAATGAAAACTAAATATAAAAGATAATACAAGGAGTAAGATACTTATTTTTGGAAAAATGGTGAGGGCTTCCTCTTGATCCAATCTCAAGGGATACCTATAAATTTAACAAAACAATTCAACAATTTTTTTCCAAAGCATGTTAAACCTATAAATACTAAAAATCAAAATACAAAACAATTCAAAAACTTAGAGTAGAGGGATAGAGTCTCTAAGAGTCCTAGAAAATAAGTCTTTGACTTCATATTCTTCCTTCTTGTTCTTCTTTGGTGGTCCTTCTTCGACAACATTTGCTTGATCCCTGTTTCTCTTTCTATTTCTTGGATTCTCAAGACAATTGCTTCTACAGTGACCCATCTTGTGACAATTGTAGAGTTCAAGCTTTGATAGGTCTATCTTCCTTCTAGGTCCTTTAGACTTCTTCAAGGTTCCTTTGTTCTTGTGATGAGCGGAATAAGCATTTGAAACTTTCTCCTCTTCATTCTCTTTGTTGCTTACTAATGAAATTTTGACGTCTTTTTGACTACATGCATCCCATAATTGTTCGAATGTAGGAGTTTCCTTCCAACTGTTGAGACCTAATGAAAAGACACTCCAAGATGTTGGTAATCCTAGAAGTGCAGTGATTACAAGCTCCTTTTTAGGTACTATCTCATCGATTGCCTGGAGTTCGTCTCTGATTCTAGCTATTCTTACAAAGAAGGACGCTACAGTGTCTTCCTTTGTCATCTTTATAGTTCTCAGTTCAGTCTTAAGACTTGCTATTTGACCAAGATTCTTGATTGTGAATAATTTGGATAATGCCTCATACATCTCTTGAGCAGAACCAATGTTGGATATATATGGGATGAGGTTATCCTTTATTCCATCCACCATCAGGGTCATGGACAATATCTCTGTTTCTATGAACTTTGCCTTTTCTACATCACTTGACTCATTTGTAGGCTTCTTTACTTTTCCTTTGATTAGATCCAAGACTTTATTCTTCTTGAGGATGAGATCTATTCTCTTTTTCCATGCCCTGTAATTGGATGCTCCTTCTAATTTGTTTTCTCCCTTCATTGAGTTAGACGTGTTCTTGAAGATGGTAGGCTTGACTTCTTATATGATCCTTTTCCTTGACGACCCTTTATTCAAACTTTAAACCTCCTTATTCTGCTTTCAATAGATCTTCAAGCTGCTTTTTTCCTTCTTCTTCACCTTAGCTTTGATACCGTGTTGGAACATCAGAAAGGAATAATTTTTTTCTTTATGTTGATAATTACTTGTGATATTCTTACGTTCTTATTAACTTTATTGTGTTCTTCTTTTATCTTAGTTCATCAAGCAATTATCAATAACCATAACATGAAGATCAAAGACATCAGATGTAGGCAGACAGGCAGTGCAAAACCCCTATACAAGGAAACCTAGTCAACAACTCTTCCTTTAATAGTTTCACGAGATGATCCAAGACTCCTTGACCTAGACACAAACTTCCTCCAATCACCAAGTCAACCCTTCTTTTTTTCTGCAGATGATAGTCTTCCAGCAACAACTTCGACCTAGCACTTCGATCTAGTAGCAACAAACTTTTGACTTCCCCAACAACAAAACTTCGATCTTCCCAGCAGAAGAAATTCAACCAACAAATCTAGAACTTCGACCTTCCCAGCAACAAAATTTCGATCCAGTAAATAGCCCAGTAAATCCGCACATGTGAGAGAGAGACAACCCAGAAACTTCGATTTTCCTTTTCCAGCAAATCTCCTCCTACTTCTGCAACTTCGCACTTTTTCTGCTGCCTCTTCTTGGATATCGAACTTGTGTGAGTGGGACTTCCAAATGAAGCGAACTACACTGTATATATACCCTTTTTTGTGGGTCGAATTACCCTCATGTAGGCCAACTTGATCAGGTAAGGGCCAAATTGGTGTGGAGGAGACAAATGACTTATTTTACTCAATAGTAATTCTTTTTACATGATTCAAAAGCCCAAGAAAGGCCTCTTTAAATGAACAATGACTCTAATGGCTCGATATAAGACCTAGAAGTCCTTAATGGGGGCTTTGACCTAAAACATTATGACCCAAGCATGAAACCCATGTTTTAATAAGTCATAATAATAATAATAATAAAAAGTTCCTTTTTCTTTCTTTTGATAAATACATTTCATTATGACTCAAATACAATTATGAAAACCAAACCTAGTTACATTCTTCAACACATGAATGAGTACATTGTCTAGGTACCCCAATATCATCTGCGCAACATTCCAATATACATATCCAGGATCTGTATGTCTCAAAGAACATATTGCAAATGAAGAATCCATCTAGCTGGCAACTCATCACGGGATTCCATCAAAACTGTATCTGAAGAGGAGGCTCTCCAATCTGCCTCAGTGTAAACCATCTCTGACAGCATGCTTCCCTTAAGAAGGAAGTCGTTATCATATCTTTGTTACATTTCTAGTCTCAGGAAGTGGACCATCAAGGGTTAACTCCCTCTGGCATTGAATGCTGAAATAATCTTAATCTTGTCAAAATTAATTTGTTAGCTTATAAAACAAAATATCAAATGCATGCCTTCAATAAGAGAGATCGAAGGTCACATCAAGTGTTCATCATTCCAAGCCTGCTAAGTCCATGGAACTGGCAAGAGTATAGGTGGGGCTTTCCTCTACTCATGCACTTCTAAGTTCTGTAAATATGTTTTTTCCTTAAGTACATCATAGAGGAAGCTCACTTCACATACATCTAAGGCATCTGGCAACCAGAGCTAGGATAACCTTCCTTCTCTGAGACCATGTTTTTTTTATCATAGTTTGAACCTAAGTTGCACAAAACACCGAAATGTTTTGAAGTTTCCGAAACGGGTATGTTTAGAAATGTCACCTCCCAAAAATGGAAATGTTGACCGAAACGTCAGTCGAAATGTCATAGACGTATATATATAATATATAATATATATATATATAATATATATATATATATATATAATATATATATATATATTATATATATATAAGTGAATAACACATTATCTTGCAAGAAAAAAGGGGAATAAGACCTATAGATGAGAATTTAGAAGGAAAAACAAGTCTATGTTAACTCTCACAGATGATTACATGACGGTCGAGTTTCGGAATTTTGGGTACTAGTACGGGCCGAAACGCCAAGTTCCTAGAAGTTTCGTGCAACATTGGTTTGAACCATATAGCGGAAGCATTAGACACTGCTACATCTCAAATATCAAGAATAGTCCTTTCATGAAGAACATATTGCTCTTAACATTACCGTTGCTCTCAATCTACTCCCTTTGAATCGAAAGCTTCTTCAATCAACTAGTGAGACTACAATCCTTCCTCTAAGGCCTTGAGCTCTTGTTCATTTCATAAGTCATGGAATGGCTTTAAATCATCCTCAATTTTTAATATAGAGGGCTTGATCCTCACATTCGTCAGATGTACTTGTGACCCCAGAACAAGAGCATGACCCCAAAACAAGAGCAAGAGCAATAATAGCCAAGTAACTAATCATAATGAAAGTGTAACTGGTGATGAGGCAGGATTATCATTCTTTTCTAGATGTAAGAGTGGCTCCTTCAATTTTTTGCACCAGCTCCCTCTTGGAGCTAACCCTTCCTGCACTAATCCTCAACTTGATGATCCTCAAGATGGATCACATCCTCATCCAAGAAATTAGTGAAACAAACAAAATTCTCATGCAGGAAGAATCATCAATAATCGAAAAGCATAGATTAACAAAAATAGTGACACCAAGAAATGACATAAGTCTTGAGAATACCTATCTTTAAGACAGATTGTAGGAGGATCTCAACGCCCTCTTGATCCTGTCTCCCTTTTAGCTGGGTGGTACCATTGTTCATTGGTCATATGGCAAATTTGTTTTCAGAAGGAATGCAATGTTCGAGAGCATCGCCTGTATTTAAGATCCTTTTGGGCCCAATTGTCAATGTTCAAGATAATCACTACAACACATCATCTTCTATTGGGTAGGAGACAAGCCAACTCGGGTTTCTCTAAATCTGTGACAGGTACTTGAAGAACCCATTGGATTTTCACAGATCATGAAGATTCTGCTTCACTAGAGCTTTAATGTTATAGAGTGCAAGCCACTTCAAGGGTTTCTCCCAAACCCTAGCCTTTTCTTGTAAAAACAAAATTTCCCGAGGGTTTCCTTCAAACCCTCGAATTCTTTTTGGTCTCTCCCATCTTCATTTGCTTCCATCATCGGTGTCTGCAAGGGGTGATCTCATTGACATCTCTTTAGCTGAGCTCTGATACCATGTTACTTTTTCTACGGGCTACATTGTTCTCTGTAGTAGATACTTGCACTTCAAAACTTTTCAACAATTTATATTACATTCACCCCAAAACATTATATCATCATCAACAATTATGTAGAGAGATCAATAACATCAGTAAAACAGTATACAATAAGGAACAAAAGAAGAAAAACATGCACAAAAGAGACAACCGTATTTAGGTCAGAGACTAGGGAAAAACCCAACCAAATTCTTCTTCTTTAGATATTCATCAAATGTTCAGCTGAGATGCAAACTACATCCATTCCGAGGTACATCAATTACATCAGGCCTTCAAGGCCAATCTAAGCCAGTTCACAACATCATTTGTGAACTAAACGAAATAAGTCCAAGAGAGCACTTCTATCACATCACTGTGTAGGGCATTGTTACCGCTCAAACTAGTAGGGGTCCTAGGAGGGGTTCCTATAGAGCGACTACTAGGTCAAGTGACAACAATGGAGTGATAGCCCACTGTCACCCCAGCTAAAGCTCCTTGCTCTTTACGGACTTTCACAATGCGACGAGTCCCGGTATTAAGGAAATCACTAGGAGAAATATATCAATGGTGTAAAGGTAGCGATTCCAAGACCCTATTCAAAGGAGAGTCTCTAATGATAGGGATTGCTTGCTTTAGAAGCAAGATGAATGCTCTCCAAGAAGGGCTAAAAGGAAACTTGGACCTAGGGTTGAGGTGTATGTCTTGATGTGAAGCACCCTGGCCCGAAGAATTCTAGAAGAATAGGGTTTCTAAGCAATCCTTGTGAAATTGGAGTGACAAGGTTGCAAGACCACAAAGAAGCCCTAGTGGACCCAAATGAGGTCAAGGGTCTGGAGTTAAACTTTAAGAAAAAGGACTTGACCAAGTGAGGGAGAAGAAAGGATCAAGGGGATGAAATTTGACTTTAATGTTCAATGCAGTGATCCTTAATGAATCCATTAACCAAAGGCAAGCTAGGGAAAATGGTTCTCGAGCTAGGGCTTGGAATATCTTGAGATTCCACTGTTGGATTGTTTTCAAATTTGTACCTCTCAAGGACACACCATCGTACCAATTTTCATCAATTTTGAATGGTTACAAAAAAATTCGTGTGATGCCCTAGAAGCCTACTAGGGTTAGGGCTTTCAAAAAAAGAGAAAAAGGAGGTGAGGATAATTTTCGTTTTGTGATCACCTAGGACTAGACCAGTGCCTAGCCTATTGGGAGAATGGAGTCGATGTGATTCAATATTTGGAGATGCTTATACCTAATCAAAAAATTCCCCAACAACTTCACATGGTCCTAGAAATAGCTACTAGGTTACTAGGGAAATTTATACTTTTTTGATGCTACAATTGATGACTTATCAAGGCAATTATGAATAATCATAGACTCCTAGGACATTCATTCAGTATACTTTGCATAAACATATGAAAAAGCCCTCACAAAGGCAAGATAAAACAAATTCACATTTCATTAAGGCAACTACACCAACTTCATGAGCACAAAATTTCCATACATTATACAAGTGAAAAACATGAGAAAGAAACCATGTAAAAGTAACTTACAAGTATAGCAAAGTTTTCCGATCACCAATAGAGACAAAAATCGAAGCTGCAAGTTAAAAGTTAAGTCTTTCCAAGCATCAAAATGCATTAAACTTCCAATTCGTCCATCCATAAGGCTAGCGAAATTCTCAAGAAGAGATACAAGTCCAAAACCAAGTGATCATCAAATGAAATGATCATCACATTGATATTTATCCTCCCTTAGGGGTTTGATTTGCCTAATAAGGCCTAATAATGCCCCAAATAATAAAATAATGTGCAAAAATAACATTTCTTGGTGACAAGCCCACCAAGATAACTCCATAATACAAAATAAACCTCCCAAGAGGGCAAAATAATAGATACAATAGGTCAAAGGGCCATTAAGGAGGCCTATTGGAGTCCAATGTGCGCTAAGATGAATAAATGGGCTCCAAACATAGTGATAAAGGGGGTGGCCCCTTGATATGCAAGCAAACAACCTGGGGTGTCCCCAAGTGGGTATGGGGGCACAAAGCATCCTCATGGGTCTCCAAATGGATCAAACAAGCCTGTATCCCATTTGCAAGGGCCAAAAGAATTATGCAATCCCGCCCATTGTCTCCCATGACTAGAAACATCCTCATCTGGGCCCTGGATCAACTGCTAAGTGTGTGGTGCTGGAGTGGAGCTGGTTGGGCAAGGTGGTCTAGGTCCATTGTCATCGTCCAATAGGTGGAGCACGAGCAAGTCATGAATTAATCTAAAGGATCCCATGGAGTGGCAATTTTATCTCTGCTATGTTGGAGACCCGTGCTTCTCAGTGCTCACCCTAAAATGGCAATACGATCCTCTAGAGGGCTTGGACCCTGTATTGGGAGACCAAATCCCAAATGAAGACACACTTGCAATCCTGCATAAGATCCAATGCGTCCCCTTGCATTCTAGTACAACAAAACATTACCGCAATTGAGTAAATGCGCTTACAAATCATGGAACCAAGTGGACACTTCATAATGGCACGCCCTTCCATAATGGGCTTCGAAACGTACAAGTGTCTCCAAGTTCAAGAAGAAGGTTGACCAAAGAGCCTATTAGGTGGTTTCAACCTCGAAGGGGGTGACATATCCATGCTACATCCATCAAATGGCAGGTGGTATGTGAAATAATGATGGAATGGAGTGGGCTTTAGGTGAGGGTTCCAAGCCACGTGCCACAGTACAAGGGTAGCTAAAATAAGGGAAGCCCACACTTGGGTATATGAATGTAGGAGGGAGCAATCATGGTACTTGAGTTACCACGAGCATTGTTTTTCCACCCTTCTTCACATGCCTTTTGCCTTTTGTTAAAATTGGCAACTAGGGCCAAACTCCATGTGGGTCATCTTATTTATGGCAGTTGATATTTTTCTTGGATCCCTCTCATCTCGAGGTGTAGGATTGATTTAAAGATCATTTGATTCCGTTAAGTATTCATGGAGTTATGAATTTATTTGTGTTATAAGACAATTCGTCAAGGTCGGCCAACAACCAAATAAACCCCACATGTGCTCAACTTTTTAGTAGAAATAGAGGTGGCCTTCAAGTCATTTCAACACACTTGGGATCTCTTCCTCTCTCTATTTGTCTTTGGGTTTTAGTAGGAGGAGAGATCCTAAGGAATAACGTTGCCCTGATCTAGAGGGCAGAAAGCCGGAACTGCCATAAAAGCCGGAAAAGACGGAAAAGACGAAATTGCTGGAACTGCCGAAAAAGCCAGAAAAGCTGGAATTGCCGAAAAAGCCAGAACTACCGGAAAAGCTAGAACTGCCGGAACTACTGGAAAAGCTGGAACTGTTGGAAAAGCCGGAACTATCGAAAAAGTCGGAAAAGTCGGAATTGCTGGGACTATCGGAATAGTCGGGATCAACCGGAACTGCCAGAACTGCCCGGAACTGCCAGAACTGCTGAAACAACCGGAGCATCTGTCTCCGAAGGAGAGCAACGTGCAAGGGACAACTAACTAACATTCAGAAAGTTGTATGGTACTTAGCAGCAAATACACCAAACATGCAATGTTACAACAAGCAGGCAAGGGACAACTAGCATGCAACAATAAGCATGCTAGGGACAACAAGCAAGCAAGGGACAACAAGCAAGCAAGGTGCAACCAACACATAGGTCAGGATGGCAACATGGTGCAACAATGGCACGTAATGTAGTACAGTGATGGGTATAGTCATGATTAATGAAGCGTGATGAGGTGCAGCATAGTGATGATGGGTGCAACATGGTGCAGCGCGGTGAGGTGCAACATGATGACGAAATGCAGCACAACGATAGGTGATGGAGTCACCTTGGAGAATTAGTTGAAGCAGCATGTCTTCAACTGATCTCATGTATCATCTTCTTAGAGATGATCTATGCTCTTATCTAGATAAGTCACAGTGTTGACTTCTGTTGTAAAAGTACTATCTCTCTCTCTCTCTCTGCTGAACTATTGAAGAACATATAAGAAGAATTATCAAGGGTTTCCCAAATTGGGGTTTCCCTGGTTAGCGCCACATCTTGTGTCCTCTTGTCTTGGCTTGTCTTCTGCGATTTATGTTTTGTTCTATCTCAGTTTATTTAATGTTGATGTGATTTGCTAATGTGGAAAAGATATGGAGCTAATTGTGAAAATTGAAATAAATTGCTCTTAAGCATAGAATACCTAGATTAAATGGTATCAGAGCTGAGTGAAAGACAATGCCCAAGCAAGAGTGAAAGAGCAATCACCAAAGACAGTTGGGAAAGGACAAAAGGATCAGTGGATTCCTCATCCCTCTTCAAATTCACCAAGGGTGAAGTTGAAGCAGAGAATATTATTAGAATGGCGTAGCGGAATATGGCCTACCTAAAGATCACTTCATTGGAAGACCGGATCTCAGGGTGGAAGGAAAGGTAGATAACTAGTTCGACCATTATGTGAAGGAGTGTTCGAACGGTAGGGACACATCACTTGATGATGATAATACTCATTCCAAGGACATCTTCAATGATCAAAGGAATGACAGGTAATGCAGGTCATCAAGGAAATGGTTGACTCTTCATAGAAAGCAAGGAACCCCAGGTATGAAGAATCAAATGTTGTTTCTGATAAGATAAAGAAGCATTATCTTGTATTGGCCCTCTCCTTCAGATTCTTTGGGAATCTGGCTTATATATTGTAGTGCTTCAAGGCACTTCATCGGATAGATGGGTGCACTCTCTAATTTGGTAGAGATGGAAACAATCGAGGGATTATACTTGGAGCCGATGCCACCTATCCCGGAAAGAGTGTAGGGAATGTTAACTCTCAATTGAATAAGGGTAACTCGATTCATTTACAGAATCTCTTTCATGTACTTGATCGCAAGAAAAACCTGGTGTCCATCTCGAAAATGGAAGTCAGAGGTTTCAAGGTGGCATTCATTGATGGAAAGGTACGTGTTAAAAAAAATATAGTTTTCAAAGATGTTTTTTCTCATGGATTCAGGGTTGGCAATTTGTATCAAGTTGCAGGATGGTCCATTGGGGATCATGTCAATTGAAATATCGCATCTATAACACCGGAGGTCTACCTATGGGGCCCTACCCGATGTGAGTCAGATGGTGATAGGGATGTCTGAATTCAAGTAGAGCATGAAGGTACATGTCTAAGATGTATCGAAGGAAAATCTTATAAGGGGACCATTCCCCTCGTGCAGTAGGTCCACAGGTTTGGAACAACCCGAGGAGTATGAGATTCATGATTAGGAATCTCATGTATACAGGTGGAAGAAAGCCCTCTATGGCTTGAAGCAAAACACCCCAGGCGTAGTATGGGAGGATTGATAGCTGTCTGATGAAGCTGCGGTTCACTAGGAGTGAAACCGATCTAAACCATTACCCGAAGGTTGTGGATGATAGACCTCTCATACTGGGACCTTATGAGGACGACCTATTTCTAACAGGTGCAGAACCTCTCATTTGCAGAAGTAAGAGGGAGTTGGATTTTGGATGTGGAATGATAAACTGCAAGCCTGTGACTACCTCGAGGATCTTAACTTTCAGAAGTTATATGGTAGTGATGTCGGACCAGATTTGGGAAATGCCTCTGAGTTTTATAAACTCATTCGCGTTGATGTTCTTGGTGAACTTCTGTTTGGACATATGTTTTGCAGTTAGCATGATGAGCTCATATTTGGTTGAGCCTCATTGGATTGGTGCCAAGAATCTTCTTAGATATCTTCGGGGCACAATCTCTCATGGATTGAGATACACTGCGAGAAATATGAAATTGCATGATTATTCGAATGCTGACAGGGTAGGCAGTGTGGAGGATCACTAGAGCACTTCTCAGTGCTGGTTCTCTTTGGATTCTGCTTCGATACCATGGATGAGCAGGAAGCAGAAGTCGGTTGCTATAAGCACCACGAAAACTAAATACATAACTACGAGTATGATTTCGTGTGAAGTTGCATGGTTGCAGAAGATCTTAAGTGAGTTGTTTGTACAAATGATGAATTTCGCTATGATTCTCTTTGACAACCAGAGGCGGGATTCGATTATTGAGGAATCCCGTATTCGATGATTTCTCCAGCAGATAGACATTAGATACTGCCTTATCTGCGATATGGTAAGTCGATGAGCGAGGAGGCTCCATCGCATTGAGGCTGACAGGTCACAAACATTTTGTCAAAGCCTCGGGGAAAGGTCAAATTAGTGACTTTCCCGAATGACTTGGCGTCGTTGAGAGACCTTCTTATAAGGGTCCTGCATGTTGCATGCATTGAGCTCTGGGAGCTCTGGGGGGCTTGGGGTACTTACTGGAGCAACATACAACCATAGGGCGACTCACCCTCCCCTGGTGGTGCGCTATGAACAGGATGATTAGTTCTTCTGTGGGCCGAGATGATTAGTTCTCTCGTGGCAACTGTGGAACATAATGATTAGTTCTCCTGTGGGTTGGGATGATGAGTTCTCTCGTGGCAACTATGGAACAGGATGATTAGTTCTCCTGTGGGCCGGGATGATTAGTTCTCTCGTGGCAACTGTGGAACAGGATGATTAGTTCTCCTGTGGGCCAGGATGATTTGTTCTCCGTGGCGACTGTGGAACAGGATGATTAGTTCTCCTGTGGGCCAGAATGATCAGCTCTCCCTGGCATCCACTGACAGGATGATTCGTCCTCCTGTGGACATGATGATTAGTTCTCCTGTTGAGGCATCCTACCCATGCAGTCTGGGACTCATGGGAAGTACCTCTCCTCTGATCAATGAGCAGGGAAATGAGGATAGGGACCATAGTAGTACTATCGATGGATGCATCGCTGTATCTACCGTACTCCCTATGTTAGGATGACCTCCATTGATTTGGGATCAATGAAACTAATCTGGGATAAGTATGAGTGGTTTGAGACTCTCTTGTGACATTGATCTGGGATCAATTAAACTGATCTGTGATCAGCATGAGTGGTTTGAGACACTCTCTTGTGATATTGATTTGGGATCACTAAAACTGACTTCGAGTTAGTATGAGTAATGTGACACACTCTCTCAGATGAAACTAATTTCGGGTCAGTAGAGAATGGTATGGGACATTCTTGACCAATTCTTCTTCTTCATGGTTCAGCCGAGCAGAGCAAAGCAGAGCTCATCAGAGCAGAGTTCAGTAGATCAAAGGAGAGCAGAATAGATCAGCGCAAAGTAGAGCAGTGCAGGGCACTGATGGCAGAGATAGTACAGTCGGACATATGGATCAACGGATGGAGTTCTGTTAGGGTCCCACCCTAACCCCCTTATCTATGTAATGGGACCACGTCATAGTCAAGAGTCAATAAGGCCCATATTAATAATTGTAAGTGGTTAATCCGCAATTAATAACGGAACCACAGTTAGTTGCAAATGGGCCGTAGTATTAGATAGATGGTATTAGTAATACCGTGGTATTGGCCCGTGGTATTG